>JANHGL010000724.1:0-13493 GCA_024611195.1 Ceyx melanurus
TGCTGAGGGTGGCAGAGGTTGGTCCAGGCGGCCCAGGGGGGTGGTGGCGGCCCCTTCCCTGGCACCATCCCAGGGGAGGTTGGGGGGGCTCTGAGCACCCTGCTCTGGGTACAGAGGTCTCTGCTCTGTGGAGGTGGATTGGATGAGATGAGCTGGAAAGGAGCCTTCCCACCCAAACCAGTCTGGGATTCAAGGCTGTTCCCTTAGAGGAGGAGACAGGGACTGTGGTGGCAGGAGGAGCTGGAAGATCACTGTGTGCCCAGCAGTGTGGCACTTTTGTACTTTTTTCTTTTTTACAATCCCCTAAGCTATATGAAAAAAAAAAATGGGGGTTTTGAGCTACTTTGCAAGAACAACTTTTTCTTTCTGTTGGAAAAAGCTCAAAGCTTCAATATCTTCCTGAGATACTGAAGTCAAAATGGAACCTGCTGCCCCCAAAAAGCAAGTTGCAGATGCAAAAAGTAATCTCATCCAAAACATCTTGAGATCCAAGTGCATTCCTTGGTTTAAACATCAGAATGATCCCAAAATGTGGACTCTTTCACAGCTCCAGATTCTTTCTTGTGGTGCTCACCAGGGTTGGTGTAGCTCAGCACACTCCTCAGTAACAAAACATGGTTTAGAAGAGCCATTGACAAAAAAAATGTATTTATTTTAATATGTTTGCATATAAAGTTTTCTGTTTGATCTATGAGCAATTTCCCCTTTTATCCCATAGCTACAGGTGTCATACACTGAATTCTTTACTAGCACTATAAAAAGGAGCAGGTCTGATGTCAGGATCCTTGTGTCTTTACTAAGAAGGTCTGAAATGTTTTCAGGAGCTGATTTGCATGTTAAATAATCAGAAGGTAATTCTTCTGGGGAAGAAATCCATATTTACCGAGCTGGCACTAGTTAGAATAAAATAGGAACTGTTGTAGAAACACTTTTAAAGTGCATCACTGCGTGTCAATAAATAGCAGCATCAATGTCTCCTTGGAACAGAGGACCCCAGCAGGAAGGGGGAGTGATGAGAATACAGGTAATTTGCACTATAAAAAAATAAAAAGCCAGAAAAACCCAAAACCCTGCAAGGCAAAAGCCTCATGTCACTAGTATAAAGTAGGGCTTGGTAGGTGGAAGGTGTTCAGCAGGAGTCTGGAGGACACATGATGGCAGAACCCTCTTTAAATCTATTGAAAATATAAAACACACCCACACCAGCTTCTCTGGCATCGAAAATAAAAGTATTTTCCATATACACACTGCCTGGCACAGGCTGTTAGACAAAAGCTAAGCCTGGAGTGATAGCTAAAGCCATTTCTGTCCAGTTTCTCCCTGGCAGCAGTCAAAATCAAGAGGTTCCAACACAGGGACACGTTCAGCTCATGGCTTCTTTCTCCTGAAAAAGAAAAAGCCATAAACACCTTTAAGAGTCAACAGAGGAGCATTTTCCTGAACAGCAGCCAACTGCCTCTGTCTGTCCTGCTGGGTAAGCCTCGTGTGCCCTGGGCTCTTCAGGTCTACAATTAACCCAAGAAAACAGAGCTTATTGACCAAAAAACAGTTGGATTTGGCTTTGCTTTTAAGCAGCTGTATTTAGGTGTTACCAGGCAAGAGAATGAAACATCCCAGCTCCAAGAGCTGCACTCACTTGGGCTGAGCATGGTGCTGATATCCAGGTCCCAGAACTGATCCTGCCTTCATCTCCACTGCCACGGAGCACTGAGGAGACACAGGAGTCAGTCTTTGCTGGTAACCCCCTCAGCAGCATGACCCCCACTTCCCAGCCAGACCAAGCAGGAGATGTGCCCCCCACTCCTTCCTTTTTAGCTTACTCTGGTTTCCACATCAGTCCATTCAGAGTCTGCACCATCCCCAGGTGGGTTGGGGCTGCAAGGGGATGATCTTCGCTTTCGACTGAAACAGGAGGAGATGAGGGAGGGGGAAAAAAACAAGTTACAGGCCTGGTGTAGTTAGATACAGTCACAGAACAGCTTTGTTTGGAGAAGACCTTTAAGATCCAGTCCAACCAGCAGCATTTTGGCAAGAATACATTTTATACTTTGTAAATAAATACCTTGCTCTCAGGAATGGACCAACCCTCAAAGCAGCTACAGTGTCCACAAGCCTCTCAGAGTTACTTTTAGAGGATTTCAAGTGAAATACAACTTCCAGATCAGAAGTTTGGACCAGAAGTGGTTACATATGCATTAGTGGAGTGACACATCTGCAGCAGCTTCAGAACTTAAATCCATGACCCAAACTCACCCTGTTGGAGATTCCTGCTTCAGGGTCTCGATCTCAGTGAACTGCACAGCCTGTCCTCCACCCCTGGTTTTGAAAACATCACCCTGGAAACCAAAAAGCCATTCAGAAGAGGTCAGCTCGATGGCTGCAGTCTTGGTTCCTACATGAAAACCCAAGTGCTTCCAGCTCCTTTCCTTGCAGGTGAGGAGCCAGCAAGTCCAGGGGCACAAACCCACTCTCTCCATCACCAATCTCCTCTTGCACACAGGACACTGAAGTGAGGGCTTTGTCACACTCCCAAAGAAAAGAGGCAGCCTGTGACTGTAGGAAAAAAGAACCAAAAGCTTCTTGCTATGAATGACAAAGAGCTGTTTGCCAGAGGTGAGGACAGTTTTGGGACACAAGCTTTCAAGGCTGAGGAGGTTTCACCAGTCTGTGTGTCCGCTGACAGCTGGAAATGACACCCTGAAGCACCAGAGCCTCAATCCCTGCAGCAAGCACACTCCCCCTGCTAATGGAAACCAAACAACTCCAAGACTGACTCCACAAGTTGAGCTGCAGCAAGGCTAAGAAACTTTAACTACAAATGGATAACTGCATAGGAAATAAACCACCACCATTAATTGCAAGGAAGATGGTGACTGAGATCAAGAAGCTTGTAACAGAGAGGATCTGACATTTGTCCAATCCTGACCCCTAGAATGAAATCTATGGAGTAGCTAAATTCAGATTTTAAAAGCTCCCTCATAGAATGGGAGGGGTTGGAAGGGAGCTGGAAAGCTCACCTAGGCCAGGTAATGAAGTAACTATGAATCATGAACTATCTATCTATGAAGTGGCTAAACTCAGATTTCAAAAGCTCCCTCGTAGAAAGTGAGGGGTCGGAAGGGACCTGGAAAGCTCACCTAGGCCAGCCTGGATCATCTAGCTCAAAGCTCACCAAATCAAACTCTCAACCCCAGATCAGGTGGAAGGCAGCTCATGGAGCAGGATCAGGAGGGGGATTTGCCACAAACCTCCCCCAGCTCTTTACCTTGATCAGCTTGGTCTCGATCTCCCCATCCGAGGCCAGCTCCTGATGGGTCAGCATGTACTTGTCACACTTGGCCAGAGCCTTTTCGCTGGCGGCCGCCACGGTGATGGCGTGAGGGACGTGGGGCTGCATGACCGTGTCCGTGGGCAGGTTGGAGGAGGGTTTGTGATCCACCCACCTGTCCCCGGCCGAGCGCGAGCGGCGGTGCCGGAGCCGGACGGGCGGCGCGGTCTGAGCGGGGTGGAGAGAAGCAGCAGAAATCAGCACCCCGGGAGATCTCTGGGGGTCAGGGGGGAGCAGGAGGGAGCCCTCCAGGGCTGGTTAAGGTGTGGTTCTGTGCCAAGGGCAAAGCTGGGCTGGTGAAGCTCCCAGAGTTGCCAAAGGCCCCGTGTGAAGTTAACGACGGGTTCGTTCTGTGCCAATTTGTGTTGCCTGGAATTTTTGGCCTCTGCCGCACGTCATACCCAGGAAAGTTTCCCCAGGGAGGGTGTTTGTGGGTTGGAATGCTCCTCCCGAGCTTCCAAAGCTAAATGGATTGTTGTGAACACATTAACCAACCAGAAGGGGAAAAAAATTATGTTTCCATGGATACATTAATCAAATCCAAACGTATGGGTGAGGTAGCAAAGCAAGCAGGCTGAGTATGGATTTCCAACACCTCATCCCACAGAGGAAGCAGCCCCTGGCCCCACAACTTGTTGGAAATGCTTAGATTTCCAACTAGAACCCATGTTTTCATGTTGGAAACCCATGAGAAAGGGTGGAAGATCATGTGTTTTTGTGTTCTGAACATGAATGTCATTATCAGTTGGTCAGGAAAATCAGATCATTCCCAAAACTGGACAGTGAGTCCAGACAGGTGTCTGTTCCCAAGCTCCAAATGACATCAACTAATTTGGTAGTATCATGATTTACTTATAAAAAACAAGTGTATCTTGGAGACCTCTCTCTGGGTTCAGCCCTTTTGTTTGGAGAGAGGGCTCCCATTAGTCCTGGTTGTGCCAACTGTGATTAAAACAGGTAATTGAGTACAGAATGGAGACTGTGCAGTAGGACAGGGGAGTTCTGAAGCTTGTGCTTTTAACAAGCAGCAGAAGCAGTTCAGAAGCTGCCACCTCTTTGTCCACAGGTGACAGAAGAGGTACAAGAGTGGGTGTAGAGTGGCCAGGGTTGCTTATATGAAATTCATGGCTCACTCATTAAACTTGGCTTAAAAACATTCAAGGTCTCTGAAGGGGCTTTTGAAAGAGCATTTGAAGACTCTCCCTGTTCCATTTACACACTTTTTCAGGACCTCTGAACCACAGTGAGTTTACACAACCCAAGCCTAGGAATTCAAATCCCATCCACTATGCTTTCATGGGATGAGCATCCATTAGGATTTCTTTGCCCAACAGACATGAGATTGGGGGTACCCTTCAGATCAACCTCTTAAAAGTCTAAAGCAGCTCTTGATTAAATGCATATAGGGACCTGTGGCTTACAGCAAAAAGCTTTCATTAAAATAAATTAAAAGAAGAATTTCATTATCTTTTCCCCCCATTTTAGTGGGCCAGTACTTATTTCTGTTGATTTTTTTTGAAACAATTGTCATGACACCTTAGCAGTCCTAAGGAGAGGACATGCCACTGCTGGGCACATTTTAGTGTGGCAAAGATCACAACCCTGCTGACAGTGGTTTGTGGATGAATTAACTGGAATGGCATCTGCTTTAAAAGCATTCCTGGCTTCAAAAGGCCAGTGAATGATGGAAATTTTGAAGGACTCTCAAAAATGAATCATCCCATGATAAACTTTCCTCCCCTGAAGAGGCTGGTGTCATACAATTCCCCTGAGCCACTGCAACAGCAATGCCACCAAGGCAAACATTTGCATGCAGCAGATTGATTAAAAGTCCCCCACCTGCAATCAAAGCCCCCAGTGGATGTGAAAATTAGGAAAGATTATTCTAAAGGAGTTAAATTTAAATGTCACAAGGGAGATTTTTGTCCAAGCACTGTTTCCAGCAGATATTTGCAGGCATGGCTCATAAAACCACCTTCTAAGCTGCCCAGACAGACTGTGGTAAATTTGAGGCTGCGAGACAGATCTGAGGAGACACACAAGTTGAAACACATGGGGACATGTAGCTAAAGTCTAGTTAGTTCAGAGCTCCTTAGAAGGGCCAGCTGTGTGCCTGTGGGAAATACAGAAGCTGCTTCTAAGGAGCTTCTAAGCATCAGGTGAAGATGACCAAGAGAATGAGTGAGTGTTAATTTGGGAACAGCACCATCCTACAAGAAACTACTTAGGGGAGAACATTTAGGGGAGAACTCTGATCTATGTTAGGGGGGACTCAGCATCAGGGAGGAGTTGTAATGAGCTTTTGAGCCAAACTAAGCAACACTACAGAGCTATTGGGAGGAGCAGCACTAACCCTGCAGCATTGATCCTCTTCTATTCCTAGCTCCTCTCTATGCCTGGGAACATCAAGGATTCCAGTCCAGCACATCCCTCGCCTTCTGTCTGAGGTGTTATAGTCTCTATTTTGTTCTGGTTCCTGTTGTCTACTCCTTGCATTAGGTGTGGCACGGGTGTGCTTGTGGGAAGGGGTTTTCTGCTCCCACTCCAGGACACAGGAGGCCACAGAAATGCTGCTACAAGAGTTAGAACGTCTGTGCACCCGCGGGTTGCTCACGAGCTGCTGGCTGCTAGGGCCCTGGGGGACAGTGTTACTAGGCAGCTAGAGAGAAGGGGAGAGACATTAGTGAACACACAGAATCATCAACTCACAAGGCAATCCAACAACAAATACTGACCACGTGCAGCATGTGTGGTTTCACAAGGCAGGAGCGTGAAGAGAGAGATGATAAATACAACAGCAGACAACTCAGAGCAAGCTTCAGATTGCTAAATTCTGTGCTTGGGGTTTTCTAGCTACTGAAGAGAATTAGCCTGCTCTTGATTTATTCTAATCAAAAAGCTTTTGCAAACTGTACTGTTTAAAGGCAACTTACAGGCACTGGGGTAGGAGACACTGATCTGGGAACAGGCTTCTCTCGGTCTCTCTCCCGTGAGGGCCTCTCTGGCTTCTCACTTTTGGTTTCAGTAACAATGGCCTTCAGCTGCTTCAGCTTTTCATCTTTCACCCAAAGTTTGCTCTGCAGCTCCAGCTGCTTGGCTGCTACACGACGCTCCTACAAACATCAGCAAAGAAAAGAGTGAAGTACCCCATGGGACAGCACAAGTCCTCAGGCTCAGAGGCTGAAAGGGAATTGTAAGGTCCATGTGCAATGAAATTCTTCCCCACTGAGGTACAGGTTATTGAAAAGAACACAGCAAGCTAAAGAAAGACTTTACAGACTATAAACCAGGAGAATGTTTAAAGCTGTTACCAGTTTTGCTTCTTCATTTATGATAAATGAGGACAGAACTCTAACCAGAGTCTTAACTCATTATATACTCTCATCATACACCCTTAATGCTACTACTATGGGAAGAAACCAAACCACAGACTCAAGCCACCCAGTTCCCCCAGCATTGCTCCACCACACATTTCCAGTACTTACACACTCCTTCTCCCACTTCATAGTTGTTTCTACCACCATGCCTTGCAGCCGTGCCTCCAGCCGCCGCTTGTCGGAAGCCTCACGCTGCAGTTTCTGGCACTTGCTCTCCAGCTCTTGCTGGAGGTTTCGTTTGTCTTCTTCATAAATGGTCGTGGTTTTCTCCAAAATCTCAATCTGGAGGAAAAGAGGAAGAACTTGGCAAGGTTGCTTATAGATGCACAAGCACCTCAAAGCCCAAAAGTGCTGGTTATATTTGATTGTACAAATGAACCAAGGTAAATAATCCACGGTACAGAAAGTTTCAGAGATTTCACAACTTTGAGCTGCCCAAGACAAAAAATTCTTGAAGTATTCAATAAAGTTTCCCACCAAAAGACTTCTCCTTCCTAAAATCCACTTTGCAAGCAACAGGGGTTGTCCAGCCACAGAAAACGCATCCTGTGCTTGGCTTTAGACAGTGAAAAAGAACTGACCTTGTACTCCAGAGTCTTGATTTTCTTCTCCAGACGTTCTAGCTCCATTTTGTTTGCTGCAATTATTCTATCTTTCTCAGTCAGTTTCCCCTGAATATAGTTTTCCTTGGAGGCAACACCAAAGTCAAACTCCCTCAGCATTGTTTTAAAAGAAAGCACTGCAAGAGAATGGAGAGATTTTATCTCCTCATCAACATCTCCACCATATCAACAGCACTTCTGGTTTTCTCCTACCAATCTCATACTACCAGTTATTACCTTAAAATAAAAAGGCTTTTTCACTGATAATCTAGACAAGATACTCAGTTCGTGTTGGTGCTGAAGAAATCCCCTGGGTAGCAACAAGGGCACCAAAAATCTCTCTGCACGTTGAGATTTCAAATCCTTACCATTTTTGGCAAAGTCCTCTGTCATGGTTTGTCGCATCTGGCGGCGTTTTTCCAGGACTTCCAGAAGCTTTGGAATTGTTAGATTATCATTAATATCAATCAGATCACACGAAGGCAAGGGAGGAAAGTTCTGCAAAAACACCTCGGGAAGAGATTGCTCTTCTGGTTCTGTGGGATTGAAAGCCAAGAAAAGTCTGTCAGCAAGCACAGAGCAGGAAAATTCCACTTGATGATGCAGAGCCAGAGATCTGGCTCCCAACAAATAGTTAAGTGAACTCCCTTCCATTAGGAACCTCATGGAGTTCAACAAGGACAAGTGCACCTGGGAGAAGTAACCTGCTGCACCAATACAGGGGAAGGTGTGACCATCCTCCTGGGGGAGCATGAAGAAGAGTGTGGGCAGCTGGTCAAAGGAGGTTTTCTCCCTCTCTGCTCTGCCCTATTAAGGTCACCTCTGGAGTACTGGGCACAGTTTTGAGCTCCCCAGTTCAAAAGACTGGAGACTGCTGAAGAGAGTCCAGCAGAGGCTGGGAAGCTGCCGAGGGTCTGAAGCATGTCTGTTCCCAGGACCAGGCTGAGAAGAGCAGCCTGAGAGGGGAGCTAAAAGGCCCTGGGGGGCAAGAGGATGGGGTCAAACTCTGGTCAGCAACGCCAGGGACAGGATAAAGGACAACGGGCACCAACTGGCACCCAGAAGGAGCAAGTTGTTTGGTGTGAGGGTGTCAGAGCCTGTCCCAGGCTGCCCAGAGAGACTATGGAGCGTCCCCCCACCCTGATCAGCACTCACCCCCCCCGACAGGCCCCCCTCGCAGCTCCAGCTTGCGCGACAGCTCCTCCCGCAGGGCCTGGTTCCTGAAGCGCCGCCCGGGCGTCAGGCCGCACAGAGACCTGTCCACAGGCCTGGCCACCTCCACCTCCTGGGTCATCTCTGCGAAGCGCATGACTTGCTGGAACAGAGCAGAAGCAGGTTGGAGGAGGAGAATGCAGGAAGAAGAGCAGGAGGGGATGAGGGAAGATCTGCCAGGAGGTTACCAGGCTCTCCTCGTAGTCCTCGGCTTTGGGGTTCACGCACACGATCATCCGCACTTTGCCCTCGCCGTCAAAATAGTTCTTGAAGAGGTGGGTCAGTTTGGAATCTCTGTATGGAACCATCTTGAAATGAAGAAAGTTTGAGTCAGCTTTTGTTCCACCAGATCCTCACCAGGTCCAAGGATCATTAGGCAATGGGTTACACACCTTATTTGATCCACACATCTGGTTTTCCCGCAGAATTTCAATACACGTTCTTAATGTCATTAATGACTGATTAATATTACCTGCAATAAACAAAACCACAGGACAAAATACTCTGTAAGCAGCAGTTTGGATCATGGTCCCAAATGACCGAGCAGTTGACTTCCAAAATGGCCTGGATTTAAGTTGTGTTTGTTAGACAACTGCTCTAATTAACCGAAGCATCAAACTAAGCGCTACTAAAAACTTCTGGCTTCCAAACTAGAGGATTGGAGATCATCAAATCACAACTGAGCATCCCAACAGGACCCTCCAATCCCTTCTCTGATCTGTTCCCTAGGAGACAAGACTAAAGGCAGCATCTCTTAGCACAGCAGACTGCTTGGAGGTGGCACCCACCTGCTTCTCGCAGACGGTTGCCTTCAGCCTTTGTTCTGTTGGTTCTCTCACTCCCAGCCAGGTCAACCAACGACAGCTGGCTCAGGATGATCTGCTCCTTCTCCTGTGACAGGAAACATCTGGTGTCAGGCTGCATAGTCCTAGCTGGTTTTATATTCCCAGTAGGGTGTAGTGATTCAGCTCTATATGCCTTCTAACTGGAAATAGGGATCAAACTGTGCTCAGTCAACTCTTCTGAGGTTTAGATTCTGACCAGTTTTTGCTCAAGGGAGCTGGGCAGGGTTAGTGTGGAGAAGAGGAGGCTGAGGGAAGACCTCACTGCCCTCTAAACTCCCTGACAGGAGGGTGCAGAGAGGTGGGTGAGGCCTCTTCTTCTTAGTCACTAATGACAGCACCAAGGGAAGGGGGTGAAGTTGCAGCAGGGGAGGGTTAGATTGGATATTGGGAAGAAATTCTTTATGGAGAGAGTGGTGAGGCCCTGGAACAGACTGCCCAGCGTAGGGGTGGAATCACCATCTCTAGAGGGGTTTCAGAAATGAGTTGACATGGTGCTTCAGGACATGCTCTAGGGCAGCATGGATGGGCTTGTGTATATTTTTCCTAATGGTTGGGTATTTAGGTGTTTGTTGCTGTAGGTTTGCTTGGACTGGGTGATCCAGGAGGTCCTTTCCAACCAGGATAATTCTGCGAATAAACCCCAATTTCTGCCTGAATTTCATTACAAAACAGAAGCCAATTCCATCCAAGACTTGAAATTTAGCAGTGACATCCTTGACAACAAAACTCTTCCCTAGCAGCCTGCCCCAGAACTGACCTGCAGGACATTATCTCCATCTGCATCCAGAGGTGCCTGAGCCAGCTTGATGATGAAGACGCTGTGCGAGCGGCTGGACTCTCTGTTGAGCTGCGTGTTGGCAATGCGCCTCTTCTTCTGACCTGTGCAGGACAGCAGCCACCCCTGCACACCTCTGGCCTGCCAGCAGCAGGCAAGGCTCCCTCACCAGGGGCATGCTAAGAGTTTTACCTCTCCAGAAGACTTCAAAAGCTTCCTCGGTCGATTTCACCTCTATTTCCGTGCATCCCGCCACGTACATGTTGTGATTCTGGTCCTCCCGAAGCATTCTGGACTGGGGAGGTCTTAGAGGAGGAAAGAAAATAAAAGAAGAATAAAATTGAGTGGAGTTTGACACATCATGACAATTTTCTCTTGTTTAAACACAGCATTGAGAGGGAATATGCCAGTTAGCCTAAACACAACACTGAGAGGGAATGTCAGCTATCCTAAACACAACACTGAGAGGGAATATGTCAGTTATCCTAAATACAAGCTTTAGAGGGAATGTCAATTATCCTGAACACAACATTCAGAGGGAATATGTCAATTATCCCATAGGGCAGATGGAAGAGACAGCTCAAGTCCAACAGACACACATTCAACCCAGATTAGTTACACTCCAGCTACTGCTTCTCATTTAGCAGCTATGTCTAATTGCAGTTCTGCAGACCAGGGATGTGGGTGCAGCCAGTGTTTTTCTACAGAAGCAAGGTGGATTTGGCAGTCACTAGCCAAGCAAGAAGGTACAGGGAGCCAGACTGAGATGATTTGCTGCTTCTACTAAGAAGAAAATCCACTGTTGAGTGGCAGGAATAGCACAGTTGGGCACATACATAAAGTCACCGTTTCGAACAGGAGTGTTGCAACCGTTCCACCTACCAAGAAAACAGGGTTAAAAAAGTATTAAATCATTCTGCTTGAGGCTAGAAATCTTTTCATCTCTAATTCACTGCAGCTGCCAGAAATAGAAATAATCCAATGATCCTTCGTAGGCTGATTTTTGGACATAAACTAAACCAAATCATTTGATCCTTCTTTAAAATGCATCAAGAGACATTCAAACCCTTCTCAAATCAGTACCCTGGAGACAGCTCTTGATGTTTCAGAGACAGTGTTTTGCTCTAATCAACTGGCCAACTGGTTAATTAACACATGGGCTGATGGACAGGAGCTGGGTTTTCTTCAATGGATTTAGAATGCCTTTTTAAATGTATGAAAATTTCAATTTGCTGACCATTTCTTTAACAAGTCTCAAGATTTACTGATTTTAGCCATCAGCCAAGCACACACCTTTCAAAAACACACCCAAAATGCAACTGATGAAACAACTCATTTCTGGTTTTATGGAAATTATTGACATGAAGAAAATTAATATACAGATTTGTGTTAACTGGGAAGCAACAAAATAGACTTTGCCCAATACACTGGGGTTTTTTTTCCAGGAAAAATACAATACAAATACTGTTTTTTCCCCAGGAATGTCAGCCTATCCAATTATCAGTCACCTGATAGGAGCAGCACTCAGAATCCTACAGAATCCCAACAGGATACAACACACTAACTAATTAAATATTCACTTCTTAACCTATTCTAACCAGGGAGCAACAAGTCTTAGCAGCAATGCACAACCCTCAGCACTTGACACACTTCAATCCCCCATCTGCACTCCCTTGCCATTGCTTTCTCGAGGTGTTCCGGGGTTTTTTTGAGGTCGTTCCCACCAACTGAGCCAGACTTGTCACAATTATGACTAAAAACATAGCAGAGTTCCTGGGAAAGAGAAAATAGGAGCAGTGTCAGTCACACTAACTTGGGTTTGATGGGCTCAAAGGGAGCTTCCTCCAGCAGGTCATAGATGTAGTTGTTGTAGATCTCAATATAGGACACAAAGACACTGTAGACATTGTCTTCATCCATCTCCTCCACTCTGCAGTGCTCTTGCACGTTGATCATATCCGCGAACTCCGGGTCCATCTGCCGCCTGCCAACACACACAGGGAGGGACTGGGAGAAGCTGGTGACCACCCAGTTCACAACTGGGCTGTGGGGATGGAAGTGCTCACAGCAGCACCTCTGACACAGCCAGCTGGGTTACATTAAACAGATCAGAGAAGCTGAAGCAGCTGAATTTCCAACACTGAGGCACTCAGTGAAACGCCTCCAGAAAATCCCTTCTGTGGCAGAACACCCTTGGGGTTAACTTCCCACTGGGCAAAGTCACAGCAGTTCACTGGGCATCAGGGAACTGAGAGGATTGAGTCCCCAT
This sequence comes from Ceyx melanurus, assembly GCA_024611195.1. NCBI lineage: Eukaryota > Metazoa > Chordata > Aves > Coraciiformes > Alcedinidae > Ceyx > Ceyx melanurus. The sequence continues at coordinate 12,409 of JANHGL010000724.1, forward strand.
CCCTGGGGTGTTGAAGAGGTGTTTGGATGTGGTTTTGAGTGTTGAAGAGGTGTTTGGATGTGGTTTTGAGGGACATGGTTTAGGGGTGAACTTTGTAGAGTAGGGTTAATGGTCAGACTGGATGGTCCCAAGGGTGTTTCCCAACCTGAATGATTCTCTGATTCTATTTTACTCATGGGTTAACAGGCACAAAAAGAAAAATGATCAAGATTTCCAAATCTTCTCATCTAAACACTCCATTATTCACTTGCTCAACCAACCAGATGGCCTTGAAAGGTCCAAAGCACCCTATGATTCCCACTATGCTAACTTCCCATCAATATTTTTCTTGTCTTTCTTCAGGGAAAGAGCCCAAGGTCAGTTCAAAACACAATTCCACAACCATATTTCCATTCATCCAACTCCTCCTGCACTTTCCAATAGGTACTTACTTCCCAGATGGGGTTTTTAAGACAGGGAGGGCTTCTCTCCTCTGGCGCTCCAGGAGAGCATCCACCTCACACTGCACATCCACCCCGTTCTTCTCGTCCAGCTTGAACACCTGGGTGTTTGCACAGGGACAAACACCAGAGAACACAGTTGGGCAGTGAAAGTTTGATTGAGATCTTTGTGAGACACCCATCCCAGCTCCCACACCTCCCTCCTTGGCCTTGCTCTTCAGATCTCATGGGAGAAGGGTGTTTTTGGATCATTTTTAAGCCCCTCCAGTCACATGACTGGAGATAAACATTTGGAACAGAGTTTTATCCAGCATTTCTACACTGGGGGGAGTTCAGGGCAAAGCTACTCACAAATCTCTTGGCCTGGAAGGGTCCTATGCTGTTGAAGATCATGTCCAAGCAGCGTGGGAGAAGGCCCCCGTCGCCCGGGGAGCCTGTCATGGTGTGTGTCTTCCCACTGCCTGTCACACCATATGTGAACAGGAGACCTGGGAGGGACAGGACAGGCCAGGGATCACTTTTGCTGCCTCAAAAAGCAGCTCTGTTATGATCACCCAGGTGCTCAGAACACCCCCAACCTCCCCTGGGATGGTGCCAGGGCTGGGGCAGCCACCACCTCTCTGGGCAGCCTGGCACAGGCTCTGC
>JANHGL010000726.1:0-11874 GCA_024611195.1 Ceyx melanurus
AGGGCTGATAGGGGCTGGATGTGAACAGAGGCTGATTTGTTGTCCTGCGGTAAAAATACACCCAGCAGCGAGTGCGGGCGGCGGCCGCTCGGGCTGGGTGGTGGGGAGGGGCTGGTCCTCTCTGGGACAGATGGTCCTGGCTCAGTTTTCTCTAGCAGTTCAGTTACCTCCCAAGATGACACTCCCCTGAAGCCTTCAAAAAAATCCCCAGCAGTGCAACACAACATATCTGCGTGGCAGAGGCTATTCTGGGAACTCTTAGCTGGCTTCTGCTCTGGAATCCGCTGGGGTTTGTGTTTGCTCGAGGAACTGGCTGGCTGGGTGGCTGGCACGGGGGTGTTGGGCAGTGTGAGCTGGGTGTGTAAGGCAGAGACTGCTGTGATCAGCAGGGAGCATCACTGTGGGCAGCTCTCTGTGTCCCTCGGGTGCTGTGAGGTGAGTGTGGCCTCTCTGGGGAACCTCAGCTGATTTCTAGGCAAGGTACAGCTGGTGGCAGGTCTTTCCTCGAGCTGAGCCTTGCTCCTTCTCCTGCTACCTGCCTGTTTTTGCAGTGGCTTCAGCAGAAATGACAAAGAGCTGCTCCCTGGACCTGTTCCCTCCCCAGAGAGCCAGGCTGGGAGTCAGTTCCCGACTGCAGAGAGCCTGTCAGTTGGGATCCCTGCCCCTGAGTGCTGCAGCCCCTTGGCAGTGCAGCTTCCCTGGATCCTTTTCACTGCTGCCAGCAGCTTTCAGCCCGACTCAGATCGATGGGATTTCAGTGTGAAGTTTTCTTGCCTCCTGCAAAATCTGATGGGCTTGCTCCCTCGTGAAGCATTTCGCTGCTGGAAGCAGCAGGGCCTGACTGTGTCAGACTCTGGGAAATGTGTGACCCCCTTCTTATTTTTATGGGCATTCCAGTCATACCTAAAACACTCGATAAAGATTTCTTTTTTTGTTGTTTTGATTTGGGCTATTTTTTTTTTTCCTTGGGCTCTGTTTTGATGAGAACTTTCCAGTTTGTGTGTCACCGACGAGCTGGTCTCCACTTCAGCCAGCAGAGTGAAGCCACACTTGGAGACTCAGCCACCTCAGTTCCATGAGATGTTGGCCTGAAAGCCAGTTAACACCCGTGAGGGGCATGGGGGGGTCTGTGTCAGTGTTTGTCCCGTGGGCTGGGTGCCACCGTGGTGCTCTGAGAGCAGCAGGGATGGGGGTGCCCTGCTCACTGCATCTGGCCTGGCTGCTTCCCAGGGTTCCCATGTGAGCATCACTGCAGTTTCTGACATGCCTTCATGACCCCAGGAGTCACTGGGAGTTCAGCTTTGCCTGCAGTGGGCAGGGCCTGGAGCAGAGGGATGGGGTGGCTGGTGCCCTGCTCTTCTCTTCCCTCTCCTGGCAAAGCTCAGCCTGTCTCTGGGCTGGATCTGCACAACAGCCTCCAGCTGGGGTGGCAGGGTCACCCGGTGGGCTGGCCATGGAATGCAGGCAGCTGGTTCTCTGCCCTCCCATGGCAGGCAGCTGGTTCTCTGCCCTCCTGCCTCCTCCCACAGGGAGTCAGTGTCTGTTTCACCCCGGAGGCTCCATCCACCGTAAGTGTCTGGAAGCCTTTGGCCTCCTGGTGACCTTGCTGGAACAGTTGGGCTGGGTGGGTGTCCCCCCCTCACCCCCCCTTCCCTGCAGGCAGCCTCGTTTGTCAGGAAAATGATCTTTAAATGTCTTCTGGCGGGGAGGCGAGCGGGCTAATGAGCTTCTGATGGCACTGCAGGGATGCTGGGTGGAAGAGCATCTCCTCCTCCTCCTTTGTGGTGAAACCATGCTCTGCAGGGCTCAGGCTGGCTCTTTCCTGGGGGCACTGACCTTGCCAGGGGGGAGCTGCTGTGGGGACAGGTGGCTGCTCCTGCAGCATGTGCTTCAGGCAACCACCCTGTGTTCAGCTCTGGTGCTTTTCAGGCAGCAGCTGGAGATCCCAGTGCTCTTTAGCTGAGTTCAGTGGGACTTCTCCCCTCAGAGCTCTGCAGAACCCCACAGAGGTGTGTTTGTGTGTCAGGAAGGTCACAGGAGGGGCCTGTGGAAGAAGTCCAGGCTGTATTCTTCTCTTCACCTCCATCCTTGGGGAGAGAGAACGTTTGCTTGCTGAGAACTTCCCTGTGTAGAAAGGAGAGCTGGAAGTGACTGGGGTTGTTGAGGGGTCTCAACCTGAACTCCCCCAGCTGTGGGGTGGGAGCAGTGTGTGAAATCCTCAGCGAGCCCCTGTCCTCTCTGGGGTGACCAAACAGGACAGAGCAGCAGTGGGAGGAGGAGCTGCTCCAGCAGCCAAGCAGCTGTGCTGCCTGCTGAGACTGGGGGACATCTCACTGAGCCCTGGCCAGGACTCAGGTGGGCGAGGTGACAAGACCCTTCCAGCTGCTGTGATGCTGTCTCACAGGCCAAGGGCTTGTGTTGGGCAGAGTAGCCCAGGAGAAGGTGCCAGGGGTGGGTTTAGCCTGTGTGGTGAGCTAAGCAGGGCACACAGGATGACGTGATCCTGCCAGGGGAGTTTATCTTGCTTCAATCTCACAAGTTCCTGCAGGCACTGCCTCTGTAGCTGCTGCTGATCTTATCCCTCACGTGGCAGAGGTGCTGCCCTGCAAACTGCCACATCACAGGGCTGCTCCTGGAGGCTGTGGGCTGTGTGCTGTGAAGCCACCAGCCTGGCACAGCTCCCTTCTGCAGCAGCTTGGTCGCTCCTGGGGGTCCGGGCTGTGCCAGGCAGGACGTGTTTGTTGCCTCTCTGTCCTGCTTTCCCAGAAACCTGCTCTCCAACGGGTGGAGAGCGTGAAGAATTTAAAACTGATCCTTTGAAATGTTGCTTTCAAGGAAAGATCTGGTCCGTGTGGAGGCCACTGTGATTGAAAAGACAGAGTCCTGGCCAAAAATCAACATGCGCTTCAAGAAGAGGCACAACTACCAGAAGAAGAAAAGTAAGATGGCAAGAGTGCAGAGTTCCCTTCCCTGGGGCTTGGCTGCTGGGCCTGGCAAGGGGGGACATTGTGACACAAGGGTGGGACCCTCATGGACCATGGCACAGCCCCTCTTCCCAGCCTGTTGTGACTGAGAGGTGACTTTATTCCCTCAGAGAGGTGACTTTATTCCCTCAGAGAGGTGACTTTATTCCCTCAGAGAGGTGACTTTACTCCCTCAGAGAGGTGACTTTACTCCCTCAAAGAGGTGACTTTACTCCCTCAAAGAGGTGACTTTACTCCCTCAAAGAGGTGAGTTTATTCTCTCAGAGAGGTGACTTTATTCCCTCAGCCCAGCAGCTGTTGGAGAGCCTTGCAGAGGACCTCACTGAGAAAATAATATCCCGGGCAGAAAAGCAGATTTGTCCTCGTTCAAAAGCCTGAAATATTGGCTCTGTAATCACAGGGATGAGCAGGTCTTAACAGGACCCTGCAGCAGGCTGAATCATGGAGACACTGCTTGGGTTGGCAGAGCCTTTCCAGCTCCTGGAGTCCACCCCAGCACTGCCAGGGCACCACTGACCCATGTCCCTCAGCACCACAGCTTCATGGGGGGCTTGGAAACCCCTCCAGGGATCCTGGGGACCCCACCCCTGCCCTGGGCAGCCTGGCACAGCCCTGGAGGGGAAGAAATTGTTCCTAAGCTCCAACTTCAGCCCTCCCTGGGCAACTTGAGGCTGGTTCCTCTTGTCCTGGGGCTGGTTCCTTGGGAGCAGAGCCCAACTCCCCCTGGCTCCACCCTCCTGCATTTCAGGAGCTGTCAGAGTCAGAAGGTCTCCCCTGAGCCTCCTGCTCTCCAGGCTCAAATTCTGATTACCAGATGACACCCCCCTCCTAGATATGACCGTGAGAGACAAAAATTCTAGCAGGTTCTTTTATGGAACAGATGCTAAAGCATTGACCAGCCTGACCCAGTCCATGAGAGCTCTGCCTGGGCCTCTTGCTGGTGCCACACCAGTGGTGCACCAGCTGTCCTGCCAAGCTGGCAGCATCTGCCACCTGCACACCCCCTCCTAGGAGCCCGTGTGCCTCGGCCAGCCTTGGGCTGAGCCAGCAGGAGCCTTCCAGGAGGAGCACAATGGTTTTCTGCTGCCACCTGACCTGTGTTTTCCTCTCATTCTCTTCCAGTCATCGTGAACCCCCAGACTGTGCTTCGGATAAACACCATCGAGATCTTCCCCTGCCTGTGCTGACTGCCTGGGTGCTGTGTGGCTTGGGTTGTCACCACCCTGCAGCTCTGGAGGTGAACCTGCCCCGTCGTGGGAAGGTTCTGGGCCTGTCGCCAGTGTCGGGTCTGGGAATCTGTATGTACCTTGTTTTTTAAAAGAGAAAACAATGAGATGTTATTTAATCTGTGATTTCAGCCTTGCTCGTGTTTGTTCACCAGCTGTTTGCCTGCTTGTGCCCCACGTGAGGAGCCCGGGCTCCTGGCTGTCCTGTGGATCCCTGGGGCCTCCCTGGCTCTGGGAGCAAAGCCCACCTTGGAGCCTGGCACACAGAGCCCACGTGTGCAGCTACAGAGCCCGTTGCTGTGCTCAGGGACTCGTGCCCTGCCCTGGGATGGGGGCTGCACGTGGGCAATGGGGGAGCTGTGGGGGGGAGCTGAGGTACCCCCTGCACAGGGCTGTGCTTACGTGGCTGTAAATAGGTGAGGTGGCTTTTCCAGGTGTAACTTTGCCCCTCTGCCTGCCCCTTGCCCTCTCCTGACACCAGCCCTGCTCTGCTGAGGTAGCTCTGCTGCTGTGTGGCTGCAGGGGATGCCCCAGTGCAGCCCACAGCAGTGAAACAAGACCACTCCAGGATCACAGATCCACTCCTGGGTCATGCTACGTGGAGAAAATCCTTCTGGAAGATGAGCAGCAGGAGACAGAGCTGAGAAATTACCCTCCTGAGGTGAGCCAAGGAGTCTGTTGCATCACAGTAAGTTGTCTGTGTGGGTGACACCATCAAACTGACAGATCTCAGGGGCTCAGTGCTTGACCTGCTGGGTGTGATTTCACTTGCTCCCCGTCTTGCTTTCAGTCAGGAGGAGAGTCCACTCAGGGCTGTCCTTCTGCACTCCCACCATGACTCCTCTGTGGGGCTGAGGTTACCCAAGCCCTGTACTGAAGGACAGGCCAGTTTGGGGCATATTTGAGTCTTGCCATAGACCTGTTTTGGCTGGAAGGGACCCTTAAGCTTCTGGAGGGAGCAGTCCCCCAGCACTGCCAGGGCACCACTGAGCCCTGTCCCTCAGCACCACAGGGGGCTTGGAAACCCCTCCAGGGATCACAGGGACTCCACCCCTGCCCTGGACAACCCTGGAGGGGAAGAAATTGTTCCTCAGCTCCAACCTCAACCTGTCCTGGCACCAATCCTGTCTTTCAAATCTCCCAAATCCATATGAACCTTCAGGAGGTCACTTTGGTGCCACAACCAGCAGGCTTGGTGGCTCAGGCTGCATCTCATCGTGGTACTGGAGAAAGCTCCAGGCATGCCTGGGTTAAAGTGGCTCTAGTTGCTGGAGAGAGCTGGTCATCTGCAGAGGTGACTCATCCCTTCCCGTTTAGGTCCTTCTGGCAGGAAGAGGCCCCTGGGAGATGCTGTTCCCTCCCCAGTGACTACTGGGTGTCTGGACACGGGTGTGAAGCAGCCGAAGGTGACAGGAATGCAGGGAGGGACCTTCCTGACACCTTTGGTCCATGCAGCCTTCCTTCTGAGCTCCAGAGAGGGACCTCTCCTCCTGCAGCACCTCCCACCTCTTCCCCCTCTCCCAAAGGTGGCTCCAGTTCCACACTGGGACCACAGTCACAGCCACTGCCTCCCAGTTGCAGGCTGGCTCCCAGTTGCAGGCTGGTTCCCAGTTGCAGGCTGGCTCCCAGTTGTAGGCTGGCTCCCAGTTGCAGTCTGGCTCCCAGTTGCAGGCTGGCTCCCCAGTTGCAGGCTGGCTCCCCAGTTGCAGGCTGGCTCCCAGTTGCAGGCTGCTCCCAGTTGCAGGCTGCTCCCAGTCCAGCAGAAGCCCTGTTACCAGTTGGAGAGATTTTACTGGGAGCCTCTCAGTCCCCCTGCACTTGTGGGGCTCAGGAGCAGGCGGTGTGTGCTGGTGGGGAGAGGATGGAGGGGAATTTTCTGCCCTTCCCCGTCATGGAGCAGTGATTGAAAATAACCCCAGAGGCTCCCAGGCTCGGGAACTGGGAGGAAGAGCCCAGGGATGATTCAAAGGAAACAACAAATGGCTTAAGTTGATCTGTAAAAATGGTCCCCCAGAAATAGCCTTCGGGAGCTGGAATGCTAATCCAAGTGAGAGCCTCCAGAAGCTGAGGGTGCCTTCAGGGGGAGAAAAATGCAGGAAGGGAAAATTCAACCCCTGTCAGGAAGTCCTGATTAGAAGTCCTCGTTTTGAAAGTCTATTAGTGCCAAATATCCAGGTTTTATTGAAACGTTGCATCCCTCTGAGGCAAAAGGGATTTGTTTTGATATTTTCTTCAGGGGAGCTTAAAGAGAAAGCGATTTTCTGTTCCAAGGGGAAGCAGAACCCTCCAGCTCTTCTCCAGAGGGAAGCCACAAATCCCTTGTTTGGCTTTCTTGTGTTGGGGGGTGGCTGCTTGAGATCCTCTCTGGCTGCTGAGTCTGGTTTGCCAGCTTCCAAGGCAGAAATTTCCTAACAACACAGGCAGTGTTTTCCTGAGCCCTGATTCACAGCAGAAAATACCTGTTGGGACAGAGCACCTCGTGGGACAGCGTGTCAGGGTGGAATTCAGGGGATGCTTTGCCCTGCCTCCGGAGATCCACGTGGGTGAGATGAGAACCAGGCCTGAGCTCCCTGCACCTCTGAGGCCAATCTGTCCCTGTCATCCCCCTGGGTGCTGCTGGGATTTGTGTAAACAGGGATTCTCTGCCCGGAGAGCTGGAGCAGGGGCTGGAACAGTCTGCTGAGGACAGGCTGAGAGCCCTGGGGTGTTGAGTGTGGAGCAGAGCAGGCTGAGAGGGGCTGGAATCCATGGGGATGCAGAGCTGAGTGTCAGGAGGAGGGGCAGCCTCTGCTCACTGTGCCCTGGGACAGCACAAGGGCAATGGATGGAGCTGGAGCACAGGAGGTGCCAGCTCAGCATGAGGAGGAACTTCTGCACTGGGAGGGTCCCAGAGCCTGGCAGGGGCTCCCCAGAGAGGTTGTGGAGTCTCCTGCTCTGGAGATTTCCCAGCCCCACCTGGATCTGTTCCTGTGCCCTGTGCTGGATGAGATTCTATTCCATGGGCTGCTGTGGCAGGGGGTTGGACTCGGAGATCTCCAGGGTCCCTTCCACCCCCTGACTCCCTGTGATCCTGAGTGACTCTGTGCTCTCAGTCAGACGGATTCCACCCCTGCTCCCTGCCCGAGGGCCACAAAGCCTCTGGCTGTTCTGGTGCCTCTCAGTGTGGGGAGGACTCTGGTCCATCCCTGGGACAAGCAGCTCTGCTGATGTTTCCCCTCGAGAAGGGAGAGTTGTTTGCTCCCCAGCCCCGAGCTTGGCTGGAATCAGCCCACGGGAGCTGCCCAAGCTCCAGCCTTGCTCTGGGTCCCTGATGAGAGCAGCTGGGTGTGCAGAGGGGGTCCTGGGTGCACAGTGGGATCCTGGGTGTGCAGATGGGATCCTGGGTGCACAGCTGGGATCCTGGGTGTGCAGATGGGATCCTGTCTGTGCAGACCCCCAGGACACCCCTTCCTCCCCCTCCCTGCTCCCTCTTGGATTGTGAGTGGCCAGTGAGCTGCTGGCCTGGCTGTCACCTCCTCCTCCTCCCTGTTACCAGCCCAGACTGTGGCACCTTCAGGATCTTTTCCCTCCCTCTCAGCAGCTCTTGCTTTCAGGAACTGGTTTGGAGCGAGGCTTGGATGGTGTAATTCAGTTCTGAGCCCTCGGGTGGGGTGGGGTGGTCACAGCTGCTGGGGTGCAAAGTCTGCAGCTGGGGTGCAAAATCTGCAGCCTCACGGTGCTTGGGTCTGGGCTTCTCACCCTGACAACAATCAGATTAATCGGGGTGATTGAGCAGGAAAGGGCCCACGCTGGCCATCCTGCAGGACAGCTTTCTGCTGCCCATCTCCAGAGCTCTGCCTGGATGAGTTTTGAATTGCCTACATGATGGGGTCTGTGTTCTAAAATCAGCTCCAGGCAGCAAGGAGCTTTCCCACTGTGGGATCCATTCCTCCTGCAGCCTAATGGAGCTGGTCGTGGGGAGTGCTGGTGGCCGGAGGGAAACAAAAGCACGTGGAACTCCCTCTCTCTGGGACCCGAGGGCCAGCAAAGGGATTTAGCAACTCAGTTATGATCTTGGGATCTGCTTAACGTTCACGTGCCCCTCCGTGTCGAGAGCTGCAGGCGTTTATCCTGCTGAAGTGGTGAAGCAGCTTGAAAATCTTCTTAGGACGTGTTGTTCAGGCCTCCGGGGTGGAAGAGAAATGTTGTTAACGTGCCCCCTTTGGTGTGTTTGGTGGGTTTTTTACCCCCCCTCCTCTGTCAGCTTTGCAGAGGCATCTTTGAACTCTTACGTGGAGCCAGATGTATTTTCTCAGCGTGATCTGGCCGAGTGTGGAAATGGCTTTCGGGGCTGGGAATCAGCAGCAGGCAGAATGGAACACCAGGAAAACACAGTGGTTGGGTTTCTCTGCAACTAGAGCTTTGCTGGTCTCTTGTCACCTAAAAAAACAGACCCCTTGTTAGTTAGAGGAGGGAGGGCTCTGGCAGCGGGGCTGGGTGGGTACAAAGCCCGTGCAGAGATGTCAGGCAGCAGCCAACGTGCCCGGGCATGAGCTTGCACTGGGATGAGGTGCCTTTCATCTCTTTTCTCACCCCTATTTATAGCACAGGGACGTGGCTCTGCCTGGTGCCAGAGTGGCTGTGGCACGGCCGGGGGCATCTCGGCAGCAAAGGGCGAGTGGTGGAGCTGCTGAGGGAGGAGAGGGCACCGAGGTCTGGGGGTGCTTTCCAATGGCACCCTGGCTTTGCTATAGCAACCAGATGCTGTTTATTGACAGGGCAGGGTGGCTGCAGTGGGCTCCTGGAGAGTGTCCCCGATGGTAACCCCCTGGGGGTCCCAGCCGGGTCCTCCCACCAGCAACTGGGGCTGTGGAGTCCTCAGCCAGTGACAATTTGTTGATACAGGAGCTGGAAATGTGGGGTTTGAGCCCTTTGAGTGGGTGCTCTCGGGATGCTGTGGGACCAGAGCTTTGAAATGCCCTGAAAACGGGCTGCAGGCTCCAGAGGCAGCTTGGGATTGGGTTGGTTTCAGACCTTCCAGTGTCCCCCACCTTCAGGTCATCTGATGGAGAGGAAAGGGAATGGTTTTTATCTTTCTTATCTGAGTAAAACCAAACACACCACTGCTCGCTCTTTCAGAAGTTCCATTTTTGGGGGGAAGCTCTCAAAATAGCCGATGATCCAGCAGGGATCTGGTGTGGACCACAGCGTGGGGCTCCCATGATCAGCCTGAGGTGATTAGTTATTTGTTTGGCTTAGGACAAAGTCTTCTTTCTGCTGGATGTTTGTTTGCAGGGACATGATTCATGGGCGCCTTGGGCCTCCTTCCCAGGGCAGTTTGAAAACCAGCAAGTATGGAATAGCCTGGCCACAAATATTTCAGCAGCAAACAATATCTGCTCCACCTACTCTCATCTGCCTCCACTGCAGGTGCCTCGTTACTCTGGAGGTGGCTTATTCAGCGATTGCAGATGATAAAGTGTCTCCCTTGCCACCCAGCTGGAAGGTGCCCAGCAGACGTGGGGCTGCGTAGGCACCGAGGGCACATGTGGGCATCACACGTGTGGCTCCCCACCGTGCCAAGGAGATCTGTGCATGAGGTGAGCAGGAATCTCCCTGGGTTGCTCCCAGATGTGCTGCCTGGGGTGTAAACCCCTCCAGCTCCGGGGCTCAGGACAACCTTCTGGAGTCAGGGTGAATTTCCCCGCTTGGTGCCTGAGCAGTTGGTGTTGGAAGGGCACGGTGGTCACAGACTGGCTGTGGAGGTGGTTTTGGAGGGGGCAGAGCTGTTTTCTCTGGGTGGGCAGAGGAGGATGCTCGCTTGCTAACTGCCAGGACCAGGCTAAAAGGTCTGTTCAAAACATCCCAAAGTCCAGCCTGGGGTCTCCTCTCTTGCTGGACATCATAGCAGGGCCTGTGGCTTTTCCTTGAGGGTAGATCTTGGGTCTTTTTCCTCAGCACTGGAAGAAGATGATGAGGCAGGATCATCTTCTCTGCCATTGCCCAGAGGCTCTCAGTGGAACAGCTCTGCAAGGGTCTGTTCCTGCCTTCCAAACTGCAAGGGTTCATCTTCCATTAAATTTGACTTTTTTTTTTCGTCACAAAACTTGGAGGAAAAGAATTTCCTCTGCATCTTCTCCTTTGCTGTCAGATCTGACCAAAATCGAGCGATATATTCCAAAATGGTTTTGGAGGGGATCAGGCAAGACAGAGAACTTGATTGCAGACATCTCATTTCCTTTGGAAATTGGGCTAAAAATAGGAAAGGAACATAACGGGGGCTTCTTTTTTCTTGACACCCCCCCCCTGCTTCCACAGTTGGGAATGGGCTCTTGTCCTGAAATCTGAGGTTTATTGCTCTTGCTGTTGTCTTCTGGGCTCCAGATGTAGTGATTTGGAGAAGCAGAGCAGGGACAGGGCTGCCCTGAGTGGCAGATGCACAGAAAGGCACACAGGGGATCACAACGAGGTGAATTTCTAGGTGAGGTCTGCTTGCTCCCCAAGGACACCCCTTGGGACAACCCCAGGGCCCCAGCTTTGCCCCAGGGGCATTACCAACAGCAGCACTTCCAATGACCTTTCTCCCTGCCCAAGGTGGGGCACCCACTTGGGCACTGGTGTCGTGCCAGTGTCCTCTGGAGGCAGCAGCATCCTTCGCTTCTGACACATGGTGTGGTCTATAAATAGCAGGTAGGTTTCCTCTTACCTCGAGCACCATCCAAGGCCATGAGCTCTGCTCAAGCAGAGTCACCCGAGATGGTCGGGCAGAGGGGTCCCTGTGCCAGGAGATGAACCAAAGCCAGGGGAGAAAGGACCAGGTCTCTAGCACAGGGGGCTGGCTGCTCCACACCCTCTGCCGGGTCTCTGCAGTGCTGGTGTCACCCGTGTGCTTGGGGACAAGCTGTGTCCTGGGGGTTGCTGAAGACAGTAGAGATGTGGTGAGTCTTTCCCAGTCTTCCCAGTGGTCTGCACCCACAGCACTCATCCGTGCCCGCTCTGGATGCTGCCCTGAGCAGTCACTACCCGTGCCCACACACAGGCAACCCCTTGCTCCTGGGTGCACCCTTACCCTGGTAACAGCCCCACAGCACAACTTGGATCCGGGTCCGATCTGAGCTCTTGGCTCCCTGGTCCCAGTGGGGATGTAGTCACTGACTGGTGCAGAGCTGGGATTCGCTCCCTACCTTGCTCATGGTCAAGGCAGGGGCTGGGAGATGTTCTGCTGCCCAGCTGGGGCTGCCCAGCTGAGCTTGGTGAGGAACAGCTGCACCTAAAGATGGGAGGAGGGGAAAACCGAGGGCTAAGCCAGCTTGTCTTAAGCCCCTCTCCACTAACTCGCCTCACACACAGGAGTGGAAGCAGGAGAAGAGTGGCCGCGATGTCATGCAGGGCTGGGGGAGATGCTGTCCCTTCTCCCCGCTCCTTCCTCGCTTCTCCCCCTTTGGGTGAGCAGCTCCCCGGGCCGGCAGCTTTGGTTCGGCGAAGGGTCCCTGCCAGAGGCACCCGCAGCCGCCTGTGTGCGGGACGCTGAGACTCTGCGGTGCCCGGGGAGCTGCTCTCCCCGCTGCTCCGGGATGGGGCAGGGAGGAGGAGGAGGAGGAGCCGGAGCCGGGCATCTCCAGGGGACCGCCTGCCCCGAACCCGCAGGCTGAGCCCAGCCCGGCCCTCGGGGCGGAGCCGTCGGG
>JANHGL010000728.1:0-29262 GCA_024611195.1 Ceyx melanurus
TCCTAAAAAGGACATAGCCATCCATGACAGTGTTCCAGTCATGAGAGCTGTCCCACCATGGCTCAGTGATTGCAATGGGATCATGGTCCTGAGATCTCACACAGATCTCTAGTTCATCCTGTATATGTAGTTCATCCTTACAGTAGATGGACACCAGCATCCAGCACATCTGTTGCTCCTACAACCAGTTTCAGCTGCACACTGGACTGCACTAGGAACGATACTCTCTCCCATGCCAGAGAGGGGACAGTTGCACCAGAGGGATCTGTGCACCCCACCATAAACCTGATGTGCTTCTGCGGCTGAGCAGTGTCACATGGTGTAGCATTAATGCTGCACATCCTCTTTGCACACTACTGACAGCCTATGAGATGGCCATGGAACTAAGTGACAGTGTGAACATGCTGTGCTGCAAGCACTCTCAGTGAGCCTTGAGTCAATCACAGGGTCATGACCAGCCTATTATTAATGTATTAATATTGCTATTTATGTACACATATCCGAGGAGTATAGGCACCAGGAGGAACCAGAAGGGTTACTCATGGTGCAGATTATATTCTTTAGTTACACTGGCTCCATAAGCAGTAAGGAGACCTGGTGGGCTACTGCACAGTCCAGGCAGCAGGAGGGGCCATGCAAGGAGGGATTCCACCTGCCCAGGCCACAGATGGGGAGGTTTGAGGGTTTTGAAGGGTAGGGACAGGTACAGCAGGACTTCACCCAGGTAATGACTCATCTCAGTGGGATGCATTAGAGAGAATTTTACAGATACTTCAGTTAACCAAATACCCACTGAATTACAAATGCAATAAACCTGATGAGGCTGTTTGGAGGGGACAGTTGAAGTAGAGGGGATAAGGATGAGCACAGAATCTCTGGCAGAGGATATTTGGGTATTCCTGCAGGTCAGCAGAGCTACTGGACCTGGCATAGCAGCATCGGGCAAATGGACTTGGGGAACTGATGAGCCTGGTGGGAGGAAATACTATCATCCACTAGGAAAGGAGGCAGCAGAAGAATCCTAAACAAATGCACCATGATTACATCTATGAAGCTACAGCTGAAACACAGAGTGCAAAGGAAGGTCTGCAGCAAGGGCAGAGGTTTAGAGACCTCACAGGAGATGAGGAAAAATGCAGGCAGTCAGCAAAGCAGCTCAGCTTCATCAGCCTCAGGGGTAAAAGGGATGAATTAGGAGGCAGAAAAACTGACAGCCAAAGGCTTGGAGGTCTTGTGCAGATACACTCTGTCTACTGTGTAGCAGCATCTCCATGCCTCACAGAAGTTACAGTTCCACTGTGCCATGGCATGAGACAGCCTCTGCCAAGCACCAATCCTGTCTAATTTAGCCCAAACTTGATCTTAACATTGCCTTCAAGGTGGGAGGAGAGGATGAGGTTTGGTATTTATCTGACTGCCTCTCATCTCTGTCCTTCCCCCATGGGACATGGAAGAGCTGGGTGTGGGGAGGCAGTGAAACTGAGGATGGCCTGGAGCAGACATAGAACTACCTGTCTGCAAGTCTGCCAGTGATGTGTCCTAGCTTATTAAAACCCGACCAAAGGCTAGTTGAAGATCTTAGGATCTTGTGGCTGATAGAGCAGACACCAAAAAAGTAATTAATGCTCTTACTGTATTTCTGACAGTCCTTCTGAAGGGTTTTGGACCCAGGAGAGAAGGACAATGCACAGGATTAGGAGGGATAGTGGGGCCTGAGCATGGGGATCGACTACAGAACTAGCACTGCACCACACAACAAGCAGGGCATGGCAGGTTGATAATGCATAGGACCCAGGAGGGCATGTATACTGAGGAGTGGAAAGACTGCTCTGTGGACTGAAGAGGAGCATAACAGAGGCAGCTTGCAAGATACTTAGGGGCTGGCTTACTGGAGCCAAGAACACCTATAACCAGGGATGCCCAGTAATTGCTTCTTGTACTCTGAACCTGACACCCTCCATCCATCATCTTCAGTTCACACAACAATCCTGTGTGCCTTGACAAGTTTAACAAGTGCTGCTAGTGCATGGAAACACACCAGTCCCCTCTAGTACCTTCAAGTATGACCACAAGCAGAGGCAGGGTGCTATCCTGCCTCCAAAGGTCTTTGCTACATGCCTGGGTTATGTCACCTCTGTCTGCCCCTGAGACCATCCTCATCCCTTTGGGTAGGTGTTTGGGTCATGGCCAGAACCACCATGCCTCCATCATGCACACTTGGCATCAGTTCCTGCCTCTATGGCAAAAGTAGCCAGACAGGCTGGGGAGACACCAGAGACCATTAACCCTGTGAAGGCAATGTGAAAGGGGCTTTTGAGTCCCTAGAAATCTCCAAGCAGATGCTCCAACACTCACTTGTGTCCTGAACCCCCCACAAAGGTGAACACTGAACCCCCAACAACAGCCTCCACATGACCCCCCTCTCCCTGGTGCCAGCTTCTGCAGCACTTGTGCCTACCTTGGCATCCAGGATGCTCGTCTCCACCCGGGCTACCCTCTGGTTCTCCCTGAACAGCTGGATCTTGCTGACCTTGCTGAACTCTGATAGCACTGTGGTGAGGTTGGTCTTCAGGTCGATGACGTGGCTAATGCCATGCCGTGGTCCCACCAGCAGCGTGGTGGCTGGCTGCTTTTCATCCTGGTAGCATGAGCACATGGAGAAAGAGGTGGACAGAAGTGAATAAGTGCACCCTGGGGGTAAACAGGCTGCACCTGGATCTCTCTGTGGAGCTAAGCCTCAATGGTGACAGCTTGACCTGGTCTTGGATGGCTTTTGCAGAGCAGCAGGTGAAGCTGGTGCTATGGGCCCTCCTCCCTGAGCCTCTCTGCAGAGCTGGGAATGGTGTGCAGAGTGCCAAGGCTATTTAAAAATAAAGCACAGAACTGACTGTCCACATTAAATATTCAGGCCTGCTGGTGTCACTACAGAGAATTAAGAGCATGTTACAAATCTGCCTGATACGACATTACCTCTGAGAGAAGGAAGCAGAGCAGGGAGTGAATGCATTTTAGAAATTCAATGTCTTCGCTGAAAATAGTGATCTTTCTTGCTCTCATCTACCTAGGGAGGATGCTTCAAGCCACACCTGAAGGTGAAGAGAAGCTGGGCAGACCATTGCAGAAGAGAATAATTTTTACAACTTAGACATGGTTCAACCAGGCTGGCTCAGACTCATTACTTTGGTATCAGATGAAAAAAAAGGGAGGGCGCCCATATCGGGGGTGAGTTGCCCAATACTGTAGAACCCAGGAGGTGCTGGAGGCAGGCTCTGACTGCTCAGCCAGACACAACATGGGTCTATCTTCACCATTTTCCTACAGGCAACCCTTTAAGTTGTGAGGTAAAGAGCTCTATGGCATGGTGGAAGCAGAGCAGGTCCAAGGCTGCAAGAGACGGAACTCAGGAGGAAAAGCAAGTGAAGCCAGGGAAGTGCTGAGACCTTTGGTGGGGCAGAGTGAAGGTGACACATGCATGGAGACCTCTGAATGGGAGATGGAGCAACAGGGATGGGGAGGCAGTGAGGAGCCTTGATGGGTCCACTGGTCTCCTGGTTGGCTCGGTAGCTCTCCTCCTGCCATGAATAAAGTGAGGTGGCTTAGGTGAGGGGTAGAGATGCCTCTGATGCAGATGAGGACTGGGCCATGGCAGACATGGGTGCTTACTGAGAGCTACCAAGCAGCAGCTGGGCTGGAACACAGCTGATGGAGAATGGAAGGCCTGCCAGGCCCTGTGTAGAGAAGCAGGGAACAGAGTGGCCTTTGCCAAGGGTGGCTCTCCTCCTCTGAGAGATGGCAGCATGCTGCTAGGGTAGGACCAAGCTATAAGCATGTGTCTGAAGATACCATGACTTCACAGAGTAGGTTAACTGGTTGCCCAAAAGGATAGCAAGAACAAAGACAACTGTGAGGTGTCCTCAGCTAAAGATCTGACCTACTGTCATCAGAGGCTCTGAAAGCTTTTCTGGATGGCCCTGGACCCCAGCAGGTCAGAACAAGAGATCAAGGGAAGTAATTTCTCTGGAAGTCAGATCTCTCCAGGCTCTCTCATCCAGTATAAAATCAGAACCAGTGCTGAGCACCTCCCAGCCCATCCTGAATTACCGTACCAGTCCCACTGTATTGAAGAGGACCCCAGCAAACGTGGGCAGTTCATTCAGGATCCTCAGGTACTGTAGCTTTGCCTGGGCCGTGGAGACCTGATAAAACACATCACATGGGTGATCACTACCAGAACAAAGGGGGAAGCAATGCAAAAGTCTAGCACAAACTTGGGAGCTCCCAAGTAGGGTTGCACAACATGCTGTCAGGCAGCTTGGGGCATAGGCTGTGCTTGGCAGCAAGCCTGGGGTCTTGACTTGGTGTGGAGGGGCTCTCTGCTGGAAATGCTGAGAAGAGCAGAGCAGAGGCACAGTCAGGGAGAAGCCCAGACATTTAATGTATAACCCCCCCACAGGTGATATATAATGCCTCCAGAGATGTATAACCATCCTGGGGTGCTCTGACAGCTGCAAGGACCAAGGCAGTGTCTCAGAAGCCTTCTCCAGAGCTTTCTAAGTCCAGAAGCAGAGAATGATAAACATATGCTTAACTGGACATATGCCACTGAGAGCTGGCTCTTGACTGATCTCACCCCACCGATCCTCACTGCAGTCCCCAAAACCCAGATTAACTCTTGGAAATGTATTCAGGAGAGAGAGTAGTTGCCTCCCTGTCACCCTGGGATTTACCTGCCATCCAAGGGGACATAAGCAGCAATAACAGGAATGCTTGAGCATCTGGGGACAACAGGATGGCTAGGGTGGAGGACGTGCTGCCACCTCACCAGCCTTCAGACGTGATCGGTTGGGCTCACCTTGGTGTTGCCAGGCTGGTTCTGGTGGGCTTTGAGCTGCTGAGAAAGGGATTTCCGGAGGCTCTTCTCTTTGATGAGCTGCAGGAGTGAAGGGGGCAGGAAGGGCTCCAGACCCCACTCCTTCCTGTGGGGAGGGAAGCCTTCCTGAGCTGCCAGGCCAGAGACCGGAGACCAGAAAGAGAGGGCCAGAAACCAGGGATGCTGCCCAAGAACAGAGGGAGCTGGAGCTGCACCAGCAGTTCTTTAGTGTCACAGCTGGAGCAGCAGCAGCATCTCCAAGGGGCTGAGTCTCCCAGCTGGGGTCACAGTCACCAGCACAGGCTGGGGAACAAAGCATTGCCAGGCTCTGCAGCCAAACCTAGCTCCCACTCAACTTCATGAGTTGAAGGATGTTAAGGATGCAGGACAAATCCCCTGCTCTCTTTTGGGGTCCTCTTAGGGTGCCACCTTCCCACTTTCTCCCCATGCATACTGAGTGAGGCAGCCTGCCCAGACAGACTCCTGTATTGATTTAAGAATACAGGGAGCCACAGGAGGGCTGAATCGGGGCTGCAGAGCTTGGTGACCAGGTAGAAGCCAGGCAGAAAATCAGCTCAGGTTCCCATGGAAATGATCATGGGCTTGCAGCAAATATCCCTGCTGGACCTGGCTGGATGTCAATGTTCAGGGGTCTTACACAGCCCCATGGTGGGACCGGGGGGGTCACTGCTGTGTCACTGCTGCCAAGACTGAGCCACCAGCCAGTTCCAGGGGTGCTCCTACGGCATGGTCAGCATCTTGAAACATTTCTGGGAGCTCCCCAGTCATGCAGAGGCTGTGAGCAGGAGCACAGTGAGGGGACAGTAGAGGGCTGCATGGTGGTGTGGGGAGAGGGAGAAGGACTCACTCCACATTCTTGAGGGATATCTTCTGGCTGGGGCGGGTAGCTGAGACGGTGATGTATATGTGGAGGGCAGCCAGCCCCAGCAGCATCTCTGGCTTGGGGTCTGTGCCAAAGCGTTCTCTGATTACATCATTACGGCTCTGCAGGAGGAAGAAGTGTCCTCAGACAGTCACAGGGACAAGGCATGTGCCACCCAAGCAATGTGTCCACAAGGCTCATCCTGGGCAGACACGTGAGCTATGAGCACGATCAGTGCCCAGTGCCTAGGGGTGAGTCCCCTACCTGGATGTACAGGTACTCGAATGCTGCAGGATCCTGGTGCAGCAGCTCCACTGGGTCCTTGGGGAAGAAGCTCACACGGAAGAGGCATCTCATGCCATGGTAGTGTGTCCTCTGCACAACCTGTGGCAGGAGCAGAGGGGAGCAGTGAGCCCAAGAGCTGTGTATATTTGCCTGCAGGGCAGGAGACCCCCTCTCCTCAACCCCTGGGCGGCATTTGATTTCTCTGCTCTAGGCACCACCAGATCCCAAGAACTGCCCAGCCTTCCTTGCTGTGACAGTTTCGCCTGGCGTTGCAAGGGTTTATGCCACCAAGACTAACACTTTCTCCACAATCCCCATTTTGTCCCTAGTCTCCTGCAGTGCCAGCTTCCTGGTTCTCTCAGGCAGCCCACAGGTGTTCATGGAAGATGTCTGCAGTTTCCCAGGCTGAAGTACAGAGAATCTCCACAGTGCTATCAGAGTGGGATGGGTAAAACCCCGATTGTCTCCCTTTTGGCCACTCTTTACACCCTTGAGCCTGTGGGACTATGTCAGAGGCAAGGAGAGGCTGTACCACCCCACAGCACAACCCTGGCCAAGCCCCATGCTGCTGGAAGAAGAGCCTCTCTATGTCCCAGCCACTGGTCCTGATACCCTCCCGCACCCAGAGGCTTACGTGGGCCAGTGGCTGCTTATCCTGGAGCAGCAGGAACCGGTGGCTCTGCTCTGGGCTGGAATATTCCAGGACCAGAGCAAAATGCTTGATGTGCCTCAGGGACAGGCGGTCCTGCAGCGTCACCATCACATCCTGCAAACACCATGGACAGGTTTGGGTGCAAGGCACTGACTCCCTCCCAGGGTGGGTAGGAGCTGGCACCCCACTGAAAACCCCCCTCTCCCTGGCACCTGGTGCCATGCCAGCTCAGGATGAGGCCCTGCAGTGCTGAGATGATCCACAGGATGGTACCCAGACACTGCTGTGTGGAGTAACCTTGCAGCAGGTGGTGACAAGCAGCCAGACCCCTAGCACCTCAAATAACACTCTGGTGTTTCCGAGGGGGGTTGCAGGGAGTTAAAAGACAGCAAAACCCCATTCCTGCTAGCTGCAAAGTGCATCACCCGTAAAGGTGGAGGGGCTGTCTATCTTGTGGTGGCAGCTTGCAGCAGGCCAATGCTGCTGCAGGGTTTGTGCGAGGAAGCAAGAGACAAGAAAAAATGGCCTGGGCAGGCAGGAGGAAGGAAGTGCTGTGTGGGGAGTGGAGGGACCCACCTTCACAGTGGTTCGGCCATCAAAGGTGAAGGATTTGATCTGCCCATTCTCCAGGAAAACCTTCAGCACGTTGGGAATGAGGAGGAGAGCTTCTTTCTTCAACATGTCCTGGCACGCAGGGCCGGCAACAGGGGAGGCAAGGAGGACGGAGGCATGGAGAAACGGAGGGAGGGTGGGGAGAAAGAATGAGTGTCAGTGATGGAGTGGTTATGGCATCCTCTTCTCTGGGTGTACGCGCTAAGAGGCACATTTCCCTTGGAAATCCAGTGCCTGCTGAGCCATCGAGAAGCGCAGAGATAGAGCGATTCAGACCCACCTGACAGATTCATCTGTCTAGCTCACAGCAGCTGCAGTGGGAACACAGCATCCCAGCCTGCCCATGCATGTCAGTCTGTTCTGCTCCCCACGTGGTGTCCCAGAAGGGAGGTGATGGCCGGTTGTGACCTAGAGCCAATCCCCCTTTCCTGACCTTACATACAAGCCTAACCCACCTCAACTTTGTACATGCTCTGTGCAGAAATTTGAGCGAAGGCTGATTTTATTTAGTGAGAAGCATTTCAATCAGATAATTACTTAACTGATTTTGCTCAAAAATAGCATTTGCTAGAAGTGGTTTACAGCTTTTGTTTTGTTTTGTTTTGTTTTTTCTTTATGCTGCTTAATAAAACCTTTCTGCAATTAAGAGATAATAGAATGCTGGAATGCTACTGTGGCATAACAGCTTCCATTGCTTATTATGTTCCAAGGCAGCAGGACCTTAGGCACTCCTGTGAAGCATTTGGCACTGGGTTGGGAAGACACAGACTTTCCTTAGAGCAGGTGCTAGCACTGTCCAGATGTCACTCTCAGGCTCCCAGGTTTCTCAGGTGGGACCAGGTTTCCAAGGACAGTTTCTGGGGCTCCATCCAGGAGACAGGGGAGGATCATACCCACCATCACTGACCCAACACTTCGAGTGCACCCAAGGTCATCAGTCCTGCAGTGCTCCCCAGGCTAGTGGGTTGCTCTCACCTGAGAAACTCAAATCAGGGCAGACAAGCCCTGTGGCCTCTGGCCATCTCATGCCTCACAGCCCCAGGGACACTACATTCAGGGTAGTGAATCATGGAGGGCAGGGCAGGACTTACTGGGTCTGTCTCGCCGACTGTCACTTGCTCTGAAAATCGGACCTTTGCCGGGTTGGACTTCAGCTTTGCCTTCTTGGCTGCACTGATGAAAGCAGATTTTGGAGACTGGAAAGAGAGCACTAGGTAAATCACCTGCCTGCACTTGGACGCATGGCACCCATATAGTCAGACACAGGGTCCCAGAGAAAGGCTGTCCAAAGCCAGCATGACAACGGGGAGCGGGCAGCAAACCATGAAATGGGGTGGTGGAAATCAAGTCCCCTTTGCTGTGATTATACTGTACTGCAGGCAGGGCTGATGATAAGCAGCAGCTCCTGAAGTCACAGCAGCACCCTCAGCATAATGGGGTAGGCTGAACCCCTAGGGGCATATGAACCCTTCATTCCCTGTGTAGGCTAAGCTCCAGGAGACAAGAGCTAGGGCTTGCTCAGAGGCACTGGCACTGGTCTGGATGGGAGAGACAAGGCCTTTGAATGTGGGTATCCAGACATGGGGAGAAGACAGGTGCCTGGGAGATGGCAGGACTCTAGGCAGCCCTGTGGGACGTTCTGATAGAAACGTCAGGTTCCAGGGAACCTCTGCCTGCACACGCTCCAACACAGAGGTGATTGTACCACAGAACTGTGCGTGTCTGAGGGCACTGGCATTAGCTGAGCAGCCTGTCCTGGCTGGCAGCCATCAAGGGCCAGGAGAAATAAAGGGTTTTTGGAGCTGGGCACATGCTCTGTTTCTGGCATAGCAGTACTGTGCAGTTGCATCTCCTTCCTGAAGAGAAGGGGAGCACAGGGAAGCTCTCACACGTATTTCCTTCACTCACTTCAAAGGGCTCAGTAAAGCAGAAATGATGTCCTGCCACTCCTGCCACTGATATGACAGTTCAATCTGCTCCAGTGCCATGGGTGCTGAGTGCCAGTGCACCATCACCACGTGGTGCCAACACCATCACCAGACACACTGCTCAGCGCCTGAAGCCTGGCACTCCTGTCACCCCAGTGGCTCCCTGGCCAAGCCTGCCAGGAACGACAACAGCACGTCCCTCCCTGCTACCTCTGTAATGATATACCTCTGTAATTTCATCAAACACTCCTGATGCCCTCAGCAAACTGTGGGGTTAGGGATATATTTGCTCCTTCCCCCCTGTGTGGAATTAGTGGCAAGTACGGGATGGCTGCTGACTCACACTGACCCTGTGGGGCTGCAGCAGCTCTCAGACTTGACAGCTTGGAAGAGCCTTGGGATGGTGGGACACCAGTCCAGCACTCAGTTGAGCTGCCTTAGTGGTCCCCTGGGGGGCCTCCAGGAGCACCATTTTGGTCTCCCAAAGGGTTCTGAAATCCCATCCTAGCTCCCCTGGGGTTGGCCATGGCCCCACTAGCCTCACCTGGTGCGTGTGCAGGACTGTGAGGATGATGAAGTCCTTGGCTTTCCTGTGACAAAAAGGAGAAATGGAAGTGGATGAGACCTCTCAGTGGTAGACCTCAGCATAAGCATTTGGCTATTAGGAGAGCACATCCCACCCTCTCCAGCCTGATAGTGGCTGGGACCTTTGTGGGCTCCTTGAGAGCTCCAAGCTCCTGCTTGATAGTTGGTAGCTGTGGGTGCTCTCACAGTGCTGCCCACCCCATGGCCAACCAGGGATGGGTACAGCACTTGTTCCAAAGCACTCCCCCTGCTCAGGTTGAGGCTTCCCCTTGTCAGAAGAGACCACCGGTGACAGCAGAGCCTGGGGGTGTTCATCAACACCCCAAGGCTCTGGCTGGGGCCCAGCACCCAGCATGAGCCCCTTCCCTGGGGGCAATGAGGGACAAGTGTTGTCCTCACCTGACAAGCTCAATGAATCTCTCTCTGGGGGCTTCACTCACGTCCTCATCATTGATGGCCAAGATCTGGTCTCCTGGCAGGAGTTTATCCTCAGAGGGGCCGCCTGCCGGGAGAGAGGGTCAGGGCCAGCCCAGGCATCCCAGGGCTGTGGGGTGGGGGAAGCAGGAGGAACCCAAGCATCCCAAAAGCATTTGCCCATCTATGTCACTGCGGAGGGCACTCTGAAGTTGTGCTGGTGGGGACAGGAGACCGGGGAGAGGTCCCACCAGAGGCAGGTGCTGCTGTGTTTCCTAGCACCCTGTGGCCACGTCCAGGAACTCCCCCCCCTGCACGGCCTACCTGCTGCCACCCCTACCTGCTGCCACTGAGCGCACCACCACCGGCTTCTCACTCCCCGCCACGAAGCCGAATCCGTAGCTGGGGTGGCGCTGGACCGTCACCTGCCGGACCGCGTCTGCAGGCAGCTGCCCACATTCCATAGCATCCCACAGCGCTGCTCCGGCATCACATGGCTGCGCTGCGGAGGGGAAGGGCAGGCTGTAACGCACACACCGTGGCAGCCCTCCCTGCTTCACCCAAGTCCCCTGTGACCTGGAGGGCAGCCCCTCCCCACCTGCCTCCTGCATTGCTGATGGCACCGTGGGTCCACATCCACAGCCCTCTAGTCCTGCCTTGCGGAGCGGTGCTGCTCCCTGCCTATCCTGGCCATAGTGCCAACAGCTCGGGCAGTAGGACATTCTTGGGAATATCCCTCGAGAATAAATCGTTCCATCCTCTCCCAGTCATCTCACTTCACCTGTGTGGAATAAACTCCTGGCTGTCTGAAGCCTGTCATTAACTGTGGAATGCCGCTGCTGTGAGACTTCAAGGAGATGGCAGCCCTGGCATGGCAGGAGTGCTGCCTCTCTGCCCATTCTGCAGAGGTTTAAGAGCAAACTCAAGGGTTGTTTTTTTCACACTGTGTAACATGGCTGTACAATGTTAGAGATAAGTGGAAATAAGTTCATCCAGGCTAAAAACTGGGATTAAGGCAGGCTCAGTCATCACTGCTGGCACTATGGCTGAGTCCCTGCCGTCAGCACTGGGAGTCCTCAAAGCACTGGCAGTCAGACGACAGAAGATCCACCTCAGGGCAAGGTCATGTCAAACCAGCCCTTGGCATTCCAGAGCAATGCCAGCTGTGGCTCCAGGGCACTTGGCAGGTCTGTGAGCGATCCCAGCACCACTGGGATGGCAGCAGAGTACAGCACAGATGGATGGCAACATGCACTGCCACAACTAGAGAAACAAAGTGATGATCGTGCTGTTATTTCTGCACTGCTCACTGCTTTTTCCTCTCCAGATTATTTAGTCTGTTTAAAAAAGTTTCTTCCTGGACTTTTGGTACCACATAAACTGTTCTCTCTTATCAATTTAGGATTTGACACATCATCCATCTAATGTAATCTGTCTATTTCTGACAACACTGTACCCGTTCCCTGTGCTGCATGTTGGCACCTGCTGCAGAGTGAAGAGAGGTGGCCCGTGGGGCTGAAAGAGGAGAGAAGAGGAGCTTCTTGCAGCTCCATGCCAGCACACATGGCAGCTTCAGTCTTGAGCACTTTGATAACAGGAAAACATCTCTGTGCTTGCCCTGAGCCCCAAGTGACCTGTCTCAGCATTCTTTAAGGGAGCAGGATCTGGTCCTGGCCCTGGTCCCTTGTGTTCCATAGGAGCCAGGAGGGCTCTGAGTACCAGGGACCTTTACCCAGAGTCAGGGATACAGTGCTGGCTGTGGATGAGCTGTGCTCTGTGGTGGTGGGATGCCATCACTGCTGGGTCCACCTTGACATCCCTGGTGCCCAGCTGGATGGGTATCTGTGGCTTTCCCCTCCTTCATGCAGTGGCACATAGCTGGAGAAGAAAACAATGAGACCTGGGGAAGGGAACTGAGGAGCAGAAGGGTGCAGGCATCTTCTGGGCCAGGGGAGAGTCCCACACCTGTCAGCAGTTCCAATGGGGATGAAGAACATGCAGGCATAGGGTGCAGTGCCAGCTCCATCACTAGATGTGTGCAGCTGCGAGGAAGCACAGGCAAGACCATCTCTCCTGGGACTGTCATTAATGCTGCCTCATTAGCTGCTCTCCTACTCCCCTAAGCATTTAAAAGAACAACAGCAACAACAAAAATACCACTCAGTTCCTGGTTTTCTCAAATGAATTTTATCCAGAGCCATTGTTAGCAGCTGAAAAGGGCACTGTATCTCACACATGCCTGCTGTTTGGAGAGACAGAGCTGGCTGCCAGAAGAGAGTCACCAAGCTGATAGCTTCCCAGAGGAG
Organism: Ceyx melanurus; assembly: GCA_024611195.1. Classification (NCBI taxonomy): domain Eukaryota; kingdom Metazoa; phylum Chordata; class Aves; order Coraciiformes; family Alcedinidae; genus Ceyx; species Ceyx melanurus. The sequence continues at coordinate 12,536 of JANHGL010000728.1, forward strand.
ATCTCCCCTCCCCCCAAACCAAACTGCCCACAACTCCAGCCCCCCCATCCAGTAAGTCCCCACAGCACATGAACATGAGGATGAATTGGGGGCTCAAAGCACTGGGACAACTCAGAAATGTGGCTGAGCTCAGCACAATTGCTCTGGGGAAACCAAGGCAGGGGTTTGCTCACTGAGTCAGACAAGTGGATGACAATTCTTGGACTACAGCTGCACAGTTAAAGCTGTTGTGTCCTCAGATGTGTCCTTTTGTATGCATTCTTGGTGTGGGTCTCACCCCTCCTCCTCCACACGGAGCCCACAGCCAAGCCACAACGGTCTGATGACTGCCCAGGAACAACAGTCCCTCATCAGAAAAGGTTAGCATGGAAATCTTTGCATCTTAAATGGACAAAAGGAAAAGAAAGCACACCATTTCAGTTACAACCAGTCTGCTGTCCAGTATTAAAGGGAAGAAGGGAATAAAGAGCTGGATACTGACAATGAAACTCCTTTATAAGGCTCTTAAGCTGCTCCTCTCCTTATAATACTTTAATACTGCAGAAGCATTACCAGGAAATTAAATAAAAGAGGACCAGTGTCCTCATAAGCAGGACTTATCCACTCCTGGAGAAGCAGTACTGTGCTCAGCAGCAGGTACAAGTTTTCTCTGGGCTGTGGCTCTAAACAGCCTTCCTGCAGCAGCTCTCCCATGATGGGTTTGGGAGCCCAATGTGCACACCCTGCACCAGAGCAAAAGGTTGGATAAAACCAGAAGCAACAGTAGGTAATGTGCTCCCTAAAAGTGGCAATTACAGCTTGGATGCACCCCAGGACATAGGAGCCACCACTTTTTCAAATTCCCAGGCACTAGGCTCCAAATCCCTTGACCTCACTCTTGCAGCAGGGAACTGGGGCTATAAAACAATCCCTGGAGCATAGCAGCACCCAAAACCATCTCAGGCTCAGCAGCCAGTGATCCAGGCCACACTGCTTGGAAAACACCCACCACTCCCCTTGGGGGGCACAGACCAGTTCTGAAGATATCCCACCCCAGGAAGCAGAATTCATGCCCATGCCCAGGCCATTCAAGTCCATGACCCTACCATGCCTATGTCCTAGTTCAAGAGACTGCACCATGTCTCCTTGTGTCCCTGGGGATTACTGTGGCACAAGGTGATTGGAAAACAGCTCAGCACAAGGTAAAACGACTCTCCAGGAGAAATCTCCTTTTACCCATCAGTAGCAGGAGACCACCATGGATGTGTCATATGTGCCTTGGATGTGTGCTTCTCACCCAGCTCTTCATGGTGTCTCAACTGATAAGGCATGAAGGTATTCCTTCTCCTGGGGCTTGGACACTTCTGTGCTTTGAGCTCAGACACTGATCCTGTCATGCCTTGCTGCCCAAGGTAAGAGAGACATCAGATCCATCTTGTCATTTCCCACCATGAAATGCTGCCAAGAGATGTGCCTTCATCTTCCTGAGCACCTTCAGAATTCTGTGCTACGGAGCAGGGCTGAATCAAGAGCCCTCATTCCCTTCCAGAGAGATAAAGGCTCAACTAGAACGACTCCAAAAGCCAATGCATGCATTTCTAATTTCACACTGCAATAAATCTCTGCTCCCTGTGAAGACTGATTTTCTGCATTTGCTTTTAGCACTGACTGACCATCTCTGCTGGCAGGAAAAGCCATCAGAACAAATCAGTACCACCTGCCTGGAAGGAGCTATGGTCTTTATCTAGTCAGGACACTCACACCACTTCCAAATGCCTTTAAACAGAATGGTATCAGGTGGAAACTTTCTGCAGTTGAAGAAGGGCTTAAGGCTGAGCTGCAGGATCCACAGGGGGTACAGCAAGGCTTTTTGTGGAGGGGAACTTTGCACAGATAGCACTGCAGAGGTGGGTGCCAGCACTCCTCACTCTTCCTCTGCTGCTGTGAGTACTCCAAGAACAAACAGAGCCTGTGGATTCCTGTATCGCCTGCTGCAAAAACGTGTCTAGCTCCTCCCTCTGCCAGCCTGCAGTTGGTGAACAGCTTGTGAGGCATGTGGGAGCCTGAGCACTTGAAGCAGCAGCAGAAAACACTGGGGACTGGGCCAAGAAGTGTTCTTATCAGAAACATATGGCAGCTCCAGCCTCACATGGCAGTCTCCATCTCAGACAGTACCCATAGGGTTGCCAGGGTGTGCAGAGACCAACAGCAGGGACCAGAGTGGAAGGGGCAAGAGCTGTTGGCATGGTATCTGTGACATGCATCTCTACATCATCAACCCTGCACACCTGTGCTCATCAAGCATTTGGTCACCTTGGAATATTCCAATTTGGACCATGTTAACCTGTCAGTCATCCCTAGCAATGGCCAACAGATGTACATCCAGATCATTGCAAAGCTGCTCAGAAGTGCAATGGAGACAACATTTGCTACCCTGGCAATGTCTGCCTTGCTTTGGCAGCAGTCGAGGGCTGGCTGAAGTAAGGAGGGCTGACCTGAGAGGTGCCAGTCTGGCTGAGACTGACGATAAAAGCAGCAGAATGACCCAGGCATTCACAGCTGAAGTCCTTCATGGACCCAGCCTGCAGGACTGCAGCCTGTGTACAGCTCTTCCATATGGCCCAGGACTTTATCCCATTTGCTCCAGCTGAGATTTGCTGTCAATATTAGGCAGCTTTTTAAAATCAGTAAAGTTCTTCAAAAGGGTTAGCAAGGGTTAGCATTACTATTGATGCTGGGTCTGTCCTGAACTGGCAGGTAAACCAGGTACACACACTGTTGATCCAGAGGTCGGGTGCCAGGTTTCAACCATCGAAGGGCAATAATACTCCAGGCTTTCAGCACAGGAACAAGCAGATGGCAAGCAGCACCCTCCAGCATAGCTGGAGCTGAGCTGCTAGAGAAACTAGCAAGTGGCCAAAGGCAGCTGCAAAAATGAAGCAACAGCAGCAACCTGGCTCTGGTAGAGAAGCTGCAGCTCTGTGCTGCTCAATCTGTAGCTTTTTAAATAGTCCTGGCATCTCAGCTAGAGGTAAACATAGGCAGATGGGCAGGGAGGGATGGGGTCCAGATGGAAATCCTAGGACCTTTGGGGGCAGAGAGGGGTGAAGAGGGGCTCAGTCCTACCCCCAACAGAGAGTGGGACCAGCCTAAACTGGTGTTCAGAACTGCATTTTGGAGGGTGAGAGGGGTCATTCTCAAAGTAATGCTGCTTTTTAACAGAAAATACAGTGTGAATTTGGTTAATAACGACTCTGAACCCCAACCTCTAGACATGTTCAGTCAATAAAAGAAACATCTGTGCAGGGAGAGACTGTCCTGAAACAAGCCCTGTGAGACATAGCCAGAAGCACAACTGAGAATCTGAAACCTTGCTTTGCACCTTACATAGGCAGATTTCCACATTCATGAACATAATCTTCATCTAAGGCTTGGTCTCGCCAGCCTCTCATGGGAGGCCAGCATTCTGTTAGAACTAGAGGGCACCTGGGAGGCAGAACTTTGCCACCTAAGAGCCAATTAATCCTTGGAGAGTGCTGCCACAGGATGCTAGGGAGGCTGTAAATTCAACAGTGTTTGATAATTTATAGCTTCTAAAGCCAGAGGCCTCCAAAATTCCCATGCTATAGCTTGACAAATGATGGGAGAATTTACACCAAAAAGAGTCTGAGATGAGCCTCTCCCTCAATACACAGCAGGAGAGAAGACCTGAGCCCATCTTTCCAGCACACTGATGTGGTACATACCCACCTGCACGTGTCAGGGCAGAGATGGGACCCCACTTGTATGTGTCTGGAGTACCACCAAGTGCCTTCAGAAGGCAGCAGGGCACCAGGACAGTTGCTCAGTAGTGGTGCCTCAGGACATCAGGTACCTGCGGGAGTGAAGGATGATGAGTCTGAGATGATAGTCTTCCAGAGCATCCACACACACAGCCTGTCTGAATGCACCCCAAATACAGCAGGTTGCCTCATTTGTGCAGGTTTCCATACTGTTACATGCACCATTCTTCTATAAATGTGAACTGCTTTTACCTGGGGGCTCCCAGCATTTTCTTCTCCAATTGTCCCTAAGATATTTGGCTATTTAGAGGATTTTTGTTCTACCCAGCTGGAGAAACATCTTGCTTAAAAGAGGACGAAAGCAAAATTCTTTAGCAACAGAGTCAGGTCCAGAAGGCTTGAACTCCTGCCTCAACTAGAAGCAGGCAGGGGAGTTCCTACTCCAAGACTGCCAGTGAAAACAGCTGAAGTGGAGACTATAGGATAGTGGAGAGGGACTTGGGACAAGCAGGGCTTCCATTGCAGAGCTCTAACAAATCTGCCTGCAATGAGAAGGATGGCAAAAGGAAAGCCCATCTTCCTTCTAGTGTTTTGTGCATGTGCCCTGAGCATAGGCTTCAAAGCCACACCAAGGACCAAGTTTTTAAGGGTATTTTTCTTTCCCTTCAGGGATGCCCAAGTGTCTGGACATTAATCTAGGGCCTGGGAAAAATATTCTTTCCAGCCCGTCCTCTGCTGTGGTGACCACAGGCACATTACCTTGGTCCTCTCCTCTGCAGTGCTCCACTGGTGTCAGAGGACAGGAGCTCCCCTCATCCCAGCCAGGGTAGGGCTGGAGAAGATGTTACAGATGTGGATGGATTTTTATCTCTGCGAGGACTATAGGAATACAGGGGACAGTCAACACTGGGCTAAAATAAGATGAACACATAAGAGGATTAATCAGAGATAAGGAGAAACAGAATAAAATTCTCAGCACTCTTCTCCCTTATTTGCATGACACTTCATTAGCCTGATGGAGATTTGGAGTGACACCAGTTTCCTACCCAAGCCTGACTGCTCTCCACTGTATTCTGCTGGTTGAACCACTTAGTTCCTGCGTTCTGCCTTTTAACCAGGAACCCTTCATGGTGTATTAACTTTGCTTTCTGGTGGTACTGGAGACAAGCATTCCCAGCCCTGTGGGGAGGAAGGGGCTTACCCCAGGCAATGGGTGGCAGCCCCAGGCACCCTCACCCCTCTCATGCAGGCATGGTCAGTTTGAACCCAAACTAAGAGACTGCAAATGCACACAGTGTGTCCCCAGAGCTCCTCAGGGCCAGGCTCTGCAAAGGCAAAAGGAGCAGGGCTCCCTCCACACCTGCCCAGGCACAAGGCAAGGGACCCCACAGCTGCCCACTTTGTTCCCAGCGATTTGTAGGAGAAATTGATTGCTTCATGTGAAATCCAGAGGGGAGTTAAATAAATGGGGCAGAGTTATGGATCCTTTACATCCCATTAGTGAGAGGGCACATCCTCTCCCAGGCAGCGGTGAGGAAGATTCAGGGACTGTCAGCTCCTCTCTCACAGCATCACAGCAAGAGGCTTGAAAATCCAATCAAGCCCTTCCCTTTGGGCCCTCAGGAATTCCAGGACTTTCACTCTGGATTTACAGAAAGCAATTTGCTCAGCTGATGATTTGCTGGATGTTTTCATGACTACTACCTCCAGCAAGCGCAGTGCAGAGCAGAGCAAGTAAGGGGTTCCATGGGGGAGGGAATGCCAACAGAAAAAGCCACTAGACTGCAAAAGCAGAAGTCACATCTCCAGCCCAGACAACGTGTGACAGCTCCCGGGTGCAGAGGAAGTGTGAGTCATCCCCAGCAAACCCATCCAGAACCTCCCAGTGTGGTCCAGGGACCACGGCTCAGCTCTGCCAGCCTGTCCAGGGCGAGAGCTCTGACATAGAGGTGGCAAACTGATGAGCATTTCTGACAGCCCAACACTGGTGAGAAGCTACAACAGAACTGGCCCACGTCCTTGCCAACAAGGCAGATGGAACTGTCCCACCAAACCCCCAGTACTGTCACCAGCCTCAAACAGAGCTACACAGGAACATGGTTGTGGGAGCTGACAAACACAGCATCATAGATTCATAGGGGTTGGAAGGGACCTAGAAGATCATCTTGTCCAACCCCTCTGCCAGAGCAGGGTCACCTAGACCAAGTCACCCAGAAACAGATCCAGGTGGGGCTGGAATGTCTCCAGAGCAGGAGACTCCACAACCTCCCTGGGCAGCCCCTGCCAGAGCTCTGGCACCCTTACGGAGAAAAAGTTCTTCCTTGTGTTGACCTTAAACCTCTTGTGCTCCTGTGACTTTTCTGGGACCTCTTTCCATGCTCTGAGGCTCAGAAATGCTCTTGAGCTGGTGCCAGATAAAGGTGAAACCATTAAAAAAAGAAAAAAGCAAAGGAGCAGAGGAAGCTTTTGAGTGAGATGCTTTCAGCCTGGGGCTGCCAGCATTTCTAGTAGAGAGGCTTAATTTATACTTCTTTATAATGTCTTTATAACCTGCTCGGAGATCTGCTGCCTGTGCCAGTGAGCTCCTGGGAGCACAAGGCAAGAAGGGGACTCTGCAAGCTGCAGCAAGAGTGCTTGTGAGTGCAATGTGCTTTTTAGGTATCCAGAACTATATTTAGAGGCACAGCCACCCACACATACTCTGTTTTCTACACATGTGCATGCAAATGTTGCCCTGAACAAGCAGCAGCCTTGGGAGATGATGTCACTCTGTCGACAACAGATGTGCATCTCACTGGCCAAATGCCTCCTCACCCAGAAATCATATGAAGTTGTTTGCCAGGGGAAACAGTGTACATGGAGCTGTGGAGCTGCTCCTGTGATGGCACAACCTGCCAGTGCCAGGGTGTCCATGAGATGCACAAAAGCATGCTTCCCTGGGGGAAGGTCCTCTGTGGGGTGAAGGTACTTGGGATGCATGCATACATGCATGGCCCCAGTGGCATGCTGGCATCTGAGGACCATGAGGAATGCAGGCATGGTCTTCCATGGGGGTTGTGCACATTGGTCCCCCATGGGGCATGATTGCACACACAGTCCTCTGTGGGATGTAGGCAGGGCTGCTGGAAATGCCCAAAGGACCTCCCTCCCACCAGGCCAAATACCATCCAAGAGCTACCAACTGCCCATGACACAAATCTCTGTCAGTCACCCTCCAGGCTGCCTGCTCATTGGCACATATGTCCTAGTCCACCTAGGACTCCCAGGCATCTCCCCAGGTCACACTCACCCATCTGTGTCAGGAGTGTCCATGCCAGCATAGCCTTTTGGTCCCCAGCGTACCACTTGGGACCAAATTAACATCAAGACCAAGATGCTCATTGCCCACATGCTGTGTGAGCAGGGCACCCCTGAGCTTGCAGCTTGCTCTGCCTGTGCCAGCAGGTGCTGGTTTGTGGGGACATCTGCTCTGTATGCACCACAGTGATAGGAAAGCATTGGTAACGTACAAAACCACTGTGACAGGTTTCTAAATCAGACTAAATGATCTATACATTGCCAATGTCGTGAATTTGCCTCCCCTGTCAGATGAGGAGGAGCAACAGTTCAGGCAGGTGAGCAGTGACCACCTCAAAACAGAGCCAGCACACCAGACACATCCAGTGTACAGCTACTGATGGAGATGCCAGTGTGGCTGCTACTGAAAGCACAGTAATGCTGGCAGGCATCTACACACCAAGCTTCATAGCAGCAGCCCTCAGCACTCCTGCTGCATAACAATCTGATGATTTTCTGAGCTCCTGCTGTAGTAAGTCGCTTGATCAGCCCATGCAAATATTAGAAACAGCCTTATTTAATGGGATCTGCTCAGTCTTTGCCTCCTGAAGTTTTCACACAGATCTGTCTTCCCTATTTGTGTGAAAGGCAGCTGGGGCAGGGAATGGTTTCACCTGCCCTGGCACAAAACCCAGCCCGGTGCTTCCTGAACTTTCTCAGCTTCATTCCTCACATGCAAGTTAACATCATTTCCAGAAACAAAGGGGCTTAGGTTCTGAAAACTCATCTCCTCTGGAAATGGGTTATGTCACTAGATCATTCCAGTCATTTAGAGGAGCATTTGGATAGCTGAATTCACACAATTTAGCCCTTGGTGTCAGCAGGTTCCGGAGAGCCCCTCCACTATGGCTTATTTTTAATATGCAAATAAACCCTGCACAAGGAGATGAATTTTGTAGAGTGCAAGCTGAAAAAACAGTGACAGTTCTCATCCATTTTTGGATGGTATTTTATTTTATAGGCCCAGAGTCCCCAGCAGCAGTTACAACTGCCTCGTGAACCTCCCATAACTCACTGTGAGCACTTTTTCTGTGAGCCAAACCATGGGGTTCTGATGCCTTGGCAGAGCTTAACCCTTCTTCCAGGAGCATGCTCGCTCTCTGCCTGGCTGTTAATAAGCCCTCTAGACAGGGGTCCTGGAGGAAGCTGATGGCATTGGCAGTGGTGGAGGCATTATTACAACAGCAACCTGCCCTGAGCTGTTTGATGCTGCATCCCCAGCACTGACTCTAGGAGCCCTTGGATGGCACTGTGCCTTCCAGCAGTGATTGATAACCCCAAATGGATGAATAATCCCCAAACCTCATCCCTGATTTTTTCAGGGGTAGAGAACCCTAACCTTCTTCAGCCTGCTGGGACAGGGTCTCCCTGAACTCTTCAGAGAGCCTGGGCTGGCACCTAAACCAACCCATGAAGACTGGGTTTGTGCTGCACAGACCTTCCCCAGCTCCATGAACCCTGGACCAGGTTTTGGCATGCTGTACCACAAGATGTGCAGAAGCCCACCAGCAAGCAAATACCCCGGGCACACACACAGGTCTGCTCCAAGCACCTGCCCAGAAGGGCCCAGAACCCCTCTCGCCATCTGTCCTGTTTGGGTTTGTCTCACTCCCTCCTACCTCTGTTCACCTGCAGAGCTCTGCTATGGTGCTCCCAGCTGATCTGCAGGGGCTTTAGCTTTAGCTCACCATGCATCTGGCTGGACTCAGTATCTCAGCCCCAGCCATGGCAGGTACAGAAAGCAGGTCTCGGAGGTTGCTCCCACAGACATTTGCAGAGGGGAAAGGGGCAGACTTTGCTGAGGGGAAAAGCCCCTCTGGCAGAAGGGAAGGGGGATGTCCTGCAGAGAAGGGACAGGGCTGTGAGCAGGGCAGCAGAACAAGGAGCAGCCTCTGTGAAGGGAGCATGTGGTTGAAGCAGCCAGCTGCCTTGGGAGACCACAACCAGCATGGCTCTTCCCACCAATCACACTTCTATCTTTTTTTTTTTCTTCTCCTTTCTCCTATTTATCATTTTGACACATTCAGTGATGTTCCTGCAGATTGAAAACAGTAGAGACAGAGTTTTAGACAAGGCAATTTTGGAGCTGAAACAAAGCTGAAATAATTCAGGCACAGAGCAGGTGAGCAAAGAGAACTTAGCAAGAAGGAACAGAATAGCATGGGTGCCTTGGTTCCCCCTGCAGCTCCAGCTGACTGGTCTGGGTGACAGCAAGACCCACCCAAGGAGGTCAGTGTGTCTTCATCTCCTCTGCTTATCTACAATCCCCTCCTGGCCCTGGTAGCACCATTTCCCCACTGCCATGAATGCAAGCTCCCATCCCAGTGCAAGACCAGCCCTTGTAGCTGCAGATGAATAAGTACCTGCTTGACTGGCATACTGGCTCCATACCCTGCATAGCAAACACCAGCTTTTGCTTTCCTGACCTTACAGCCCTGCAGAACAATCCAAATCTTCCAGCCAGATATCTTTTTTTTTTTTTTTCTCCCTACAGAATCTATTCTGCTGCTACATGAAGGAGATGGGAGGCGTAAGTGGACAGAGAGACAAGTGGGGAGAGGTGGATGATGAGCTGATTCCTGCTGAGCTAATATAATATCTGGACTCTTAACAAGGATCAACACACAATCTTCAGAATGATTCAGCCTGGAAACAAATGCTGCTTCCCAGCCCCCCCCATGTCCCCATCGCTCAGCCACTGTCCCATGACAGAGCAGCCCATGGCTGCCACTCCAGCACCCACCCCAAATGCATTTCACAGCTAGAACTAAAGCCAGGCAGCTCTTGAGACACAGGCTCTGTGTGCCAAAAGGCAGCCTTGCAAAACAGGGGTTGTTGCTCTGCAGGACAAGCTATGTATGGCTGACATATTGCTTGGTCTCTCACAGACCTCCTGAAAGCAGCTGTCAGATCCTGTCTTGTTCCAACTCCCTGCCTCTCCAGACATGCTGATAATTCTGCTTTGCTGAATCAGAGAACATCTCAGAGCGTGTTCCTGGCTTGTTCCTCCATGAGAATGAGAGGTTTTGAGCACTAGGAGCCTCACTGCTCTTGGAAAGCATCAAGAGCACCCAGTGGAGCAGAGAAATGGATGGCACAAGACCTCAAGAATCCCCCTGGGGTACCTCATGCCCCAGAGCTCCCGCCAGGCAGACAGGATGCTGCTCACATCTTGGATGAAATTCAGGGAGCTGGGGAAGGCAGCAATATGTTCTTCTGCTCTTGCTCCTGTGAGCAGGAGCTGTCTCAAGTACCTTATCTGGGTGAGCCCCACATAAGCATCTCTAGCCTCCTCCTTCCTAAAGCAGCTCTCTGAGCCTGGCAGGGGTCAGTGGCTACCCCAGCCCCAAGGAGCTGATGCCATCCCCACCAGACAGGGCACCATGAGCACCTTATGCCTCACCCACGTGGCTGCAAAACCCCTCACTGGGCTGGGTGGGCATGAGCTTTGGAGCAGGGCATGTCAATGCTTGGTTCCTGACAGAGCCCTGAATCTTTTAAGGGAGGTGGGCAGCATCATCTCCTCAGGCACCCCTCATTCCCGAGCCAGCTCTATCCTTCTGACAGATACAGGCCAGTGATGATTAACATGGCAATGAATATCTTTCTGAGGACATGCAAATAAAACCACAGCCCTTCTCACTCAGACACTGAGGGAGTTACCCACACAGCCTGTTTACAATAAACACTGTAGTGCAGAAAGCCAAAGAATGACAGCTCTGAATATGGCATGTCAACTCTGGCTGTTCCAGAAGGACCTGTCAAACTGTCTCACAGCATTAACTGGAACACATTACTGCACAGCTCCCTGCAACTAGGACCACCACAGGGCTGCATCACTCCTCCTGTGGTGCAGCACCCAGATACATCCCCTCCATTACCTCTCTGGCCAGCACCTCAGTCAAGGAATACTGGCTACCACTTTTGTAACCTGGCCTCTTGAACCTCCTCTCCTGCACCAGGGATGCCTATGGTCTACTGCCAATGGGATCAGGATGAAGCAAACACCAAGTGGCTGCCACTCAAGCACCTAGATGTGTGGCTGGCACAGGAGGCAGGAGTCTGGGATTGTGGGTACAGCAAGGAAAGTGATGGTGGCTCTGGGCATCCCTGAGTCCGCTGGAGTGCAGCCCCACTCCCTGTCCCTTTCCTTGCCACATGCTACCTGCTCCATCTGTGCCTCTGAGCTGCTGCAGTGTGAAGTAAACATCTGCCTACAGCACTGCACCACTACTTTGCTTTCACCAAACCCATTTTGCAGCAGGTTGAACCTGCTGCTGGACAGCAGTCAAGCCTCAGAGGAGAGGCAGCACTGCCCAGCATGGCAGCGGCAGCTCCCTAAACCTGTTCGCACCAGCCACATTAGCATCCAGAGAGCATCTCAGAGCCAGGATCTGTGCTTCTCCTTAGCTGCAAGTGAAACCACTGCCTGTGTTCTCCACAGGCCTTCCCCTTTGTGGATCCTTTCCTAGAAATGAACATGAATACCAAAATTGTGGTGGGTAGTATTAAATTCATACGCTGGGTTTATGATATCATTAATTCCATGCCCAAAATGCTCCTCACTAGCATCTACCCAGGGATCTGTTATTACTGGAATCTGAGTAACTACCCAGGGGAATTTATAATCAATAATACATTTGCCAGGCTGGAGAGAAAGGGAAGTACACCTCGCCAGGATTTTGTTCCTTGTTTCCCTGATCTTAAAGGTATTCGTTTCATAACAGGCTTGTTCCCAGTAGACACGAAAGATGTTTTGTTTTTACTAATGTTTCTGTTGTGCATGAGCAATACAGTCTTTCCTGTGACTGAAAACAGGGTGCAACCATTGCGTTGCCCCTAGAGTGTAGGACAGCTGCCCAGAGGTCCACTCCACAATGGCAGCTAATGGACCTCAATCCACACCAGACATGACCCATCTTCACTGGGTGATAGCACTGACAGAGGAGATTTGCCAAGTGCTAGAACAGGAACCAGCTCCAGTTCCCATAGTGCCCTGAGGGCACATTCAAATCCCCAGCACAGTACAGTGCTGCTATAAAGACACTCCTCCGGGCCATGCTGAGGAAAGTCAACTTGCCACCACATGCTGGACCCTACTCAGTGCTTATTGTACTATGGTTGCACAATTGTGCTTCAGGAAGGAGATGAAACAGCTCAGTAAAGCCCACGACTGTGTTGTCCAGGCAACCTGTGCCTGCACCCAGAATACAAAAGCAGCCAACCCCAGCAGCTCTGCCCCGGTGCAGAGGAAGAAATATAAAATCAAGTCAGCACACCCAACATCCAATGATGGGGAGTCAGGGCCCCCCTGACTCGAGGCTGAACCTGTCATAACAACCAAGTCTTTGTCATTTGATGCGATGTGAAACGTAAAGAAAGACAAGCAAATGAGGCAAAGCCTTCCTGCTTGCTCTGGATTTGGAATGCCTGTGGTGATGGGACTCCCCTTGGTGCTCAGGAGGCCAGGAGTCTGGGCAATGACTCCAGCATCGACCGGGAATTTATAAGAGCACAAGAGCCTCTCTTGATTGTTGATTGTTGATGAGCGTTAGAGCAAAATATAGCAGCCGAGATGACCTTCAGTGACAGCAATGTTCCTAGTCCGCCATGGGAGAGGGAATTTGAAGGCTGAGGGATCTTGCAAGCAACAGTTCGGATTGTTCTGTTCTGTTGTTTCACATTACTGTTTCACATTGCTGTTCACCTTCTATACAAATACATACAAATATATATAACTTAATAAAGTTCTTGTCTCCTTATATGCCTTCTGGTCTCACACTGCTAAATTTGAGATAATATCTGTCCAAGCCAGGACAGATGGCCTCCATCTGGGAAAGCTGGAAGCCTCCCAGTGCAAGGAGTAGGAGGACATAGGCTGAGGGTTCAGCTGTAGTCCCAGGGTTCAGTGATGACTGCAGCAGTGGCCAAGCTCTCATGGGAGGAGAATGTTTCCCTTAATAGCCCTACACAGTGAAACACAAAGCATGGAAGGCCACCAGGACAGATGGAAGGAAGGCCACCAACTCAAAGTGCCCCCTTGGAGAAGATCAGTCACAGTCTCCCAGACTCTTCAGCTCAGAAAACTACCCACTGGGCAGAGATGCTCTAGGGAGAGAGTTGTGTGCAAGACTTCAAGAAAGAGGAGCTGGGCTCAAGGCTCACCAGGGAACAGATCTGCTAAATCCATACAAATCAGCCCATCCCTTGCTATTTGTTCATGCAGAATAAGGGCCAAGTTAGTCTCCTCTAATGGGGATACTAATAACGTGCCTGTGTTTACCTGCCTCCGGCAATATTCTTGCAAATGAGGTGTCAGCAGGGATCCTGGTGCATCCAAACTGCTGTATGTGGGTTTTACAGGACCAAGAAAGTAAGGCAGGGGTGTATGGTCAGAAGGAATCATGCTGGCATCCAGACAGAGAGACTGTAGCACATGAGGAAGGTCCACCTCTCAGGATGAGATGACAGCATCTCACCTCTTGCTCCTTCACCTGGTGCTTGTTCAGAGAAGCCTTGTGGAAATGGCTTGAATTCATGTCTGCTAACCACACATCCTGCAGGCTTCTTCACTGAGAAGGTGGCAGTTTGTTACCCAAGCTTCAGCACAGGCTGCTTCCCCAGGAATTGCTCTGCTTGGCATGAAGAGCAAAGGCCAGGTATAACACCTGTGGGCCTCCTGCTCCCTCTATGATTTGGCAGCAGAGCTCTGCTCCTGCCTGTCCCTGAAGGAGCTGGGTAAGATAAGTCTTCCATCTTCCAGTCCTGCACAGTGGTAGTGATGCCCACAGCCAAAGCTCCAAGGAGACTGAGAAACATCTCTCAGTCAATAACACTGCATGTCTGCCTCAATGGCCCTGGGTTTTACTTGGAAACTGCCCCTAAACCCTAAGCCTCCAATATACCTTGACCACTACATCTGAAGCAGCAGGACTGGTGGGACTGTAAGAAAGTGATCAAGGACTTGAAAGCATTTCATTTCTGTCCTGCAAATTTGTGGCACCACCTGTGGTTACCAAAAGCACTGCTGCATAATCCATCCCCAGCCATGCCTCCAGGATATCTGCCCCTCCTTCTTCTGCTGTGGGTGCTGGCTCTAGGATTTGCAGATGCTCTGGATCAGAGGCTTTTGCCTCTCCTTTTTAATTGCATGGAGGCTAGCTGCTTTTGTGGTTGAACACAATCACAGGAAGCTTGTGACCTCTCCTTCTTCCCAACACCTAAGCAATGTCCTGCCAGCAGCCAGGTGTGACCAGAAGCTCCTCTCTCCCCCTGTGGCTTAGAGGAGTTGACTAGCTGAGTGATGAGGGTGCCAGAGCATCCCAGTGTGTTCAGCAAGAAGAGTGATTTGTGCTAGCCACCTTCCCCTAGAGAAAGGCAGGCTGCTTACTCTCCTCCAACCTCATTGCAGCCCCTTCCCATGCTTACAGAGACCTCTTACAGAACAAAGGGGTGGTAGCCAAGACCAGACCATTCAGCTTCTCTTCCACAGCCACAAGGTCTTTCTCCCTCCCTGGAGAAACTCACAATTGTTCCATTCTCCCAGGAACATTCCCTGACCAGCTCAGGCCTGGGCCCCCTTTGGGACTAGAGGATTTTGACTGAGGAAAATCAGCATTTTATTGCTGCTAAGCATCAGTGAGGTACACACTGTGCTGTGTTGGCTGTGATTATAGAGGTCCCCAGATTGACAACCTCAGCTAATAGGGTGGGGATGCTGGCTCCCAAGGTCCTACTGCAGGCAGGACAGGGTATCTAATGCCTCTCAGAAATGCAGGGTTACAGTTGGAGCAGACTCAAGGCTCTACTGCTCAAGTTCTCTGTAGTCAGTGAAAAGAGGAGTCTCATGAGAGTTTTTCAGAGGTGATGCAGCAGCAGCCAGAAGGAGAATTACCACTTGCTCAATGCACAGAATACAATTCCTATTAAAGGGAGGAAAAAAATAACCAAAACACAAAAAATCCCCAAGCAACCACTGAACCACTGGCAGTGTCCTCTGCCTAACCTGAAGAAAAGGATCCTCTGCCAGGGAGAGCTCACGGACTGGGAGATGCATCTAGCACAACTTCTCCCTGCTCCATGTCCTGCTGCCTACCTGGTTTTTAAGATGATAAAGAGCTGCCTCTCAGGGGGGCTGCAGAGAGAAACCTCCACGGGGTCTGTGGGATCTCTGAGGCAACGTGTTGGGTGCAAAGTGCTTTGAAGTCTTATCTCATGTGGGAGGTATCACCTGCCTCCCCCTGGAAGGATTTACAGTGGGGGTCTGCAGTGTGTGGGACAAACACTCCTACATCGTCCCAGCACCACAGGCTTACCCAAGCCCAGGTTTGGCTGCCTGGTGATGGGGGGAACCCTCCACCAGAGTCGGGCACTGGGGCCAGGTCAGAGCTGCCAGAAGGAGCATGCCATAGACTCCACCATAGCCAATCCCCATGCACTCAGCCCATGTGGCTGCAGCACTCCCCCACTCAGCTTGGGGGAAGGACCAGGAAAAGAGCCACAGGGGGTTGTTAACCAGGCATCTGAGTCATGTGAAAGGGAATTAAAGGCTGCCTAGAGAGACTGGCACAGGGATCCAGATTTAGCAGCACCATTCCTTGGGGATTGCAAAGACAATGTAAACTCCTGGGGGATCAAACAGACAAACTGAGACATACAAGCAAGGAGGTGACTGGGGAGTAGAACAGGCAATAAGATGAGCTGAGTTTGCACAGCAGAGCCATGGGAGCAATGCTGGTGCAGGGGAGCAGGGACAGACGAGGTGCTCTGCTCCTGCCTGGAGAAGGATGAGAAGACTGCATGGCTCAGCACACACTGAGATCAGTGCTGTGAGAAACCTCAGCCCCTGCTTAGCAGTCAGGTCAGGCAGCACTAATGCCATCCAGGCGCCAGGATCCCAGCACATGCTGGTTTTTCTCTTGCAGTCAGACAGCACACTGCACCACAGACCAGAATGTTTTCTGTATTGCTGCCTGTCCCAGACCCACAGGCATACCAGGCCTAGTGGACAGCACCTGTGTGTGGGCTTTGCAAGAGCAAGACACTGAAATAAATAAAGACCAGAACAAGCTCTGCTTCCCCATGCTTAATTGGCAGCAAAACTGAAAGGCATCTTGCAAACCTGTGGAGAGCTGGCTGCCTGCTTCTGCTCTGGCTCTGTGCACGACCGAGTCTTTGGAGCTGGGCTTTTCCCTTTCTCACTGACACATCCCGGATGGCAAGCAGCCTCCTTCTCATGGCCTTTGCCAACAATGGACAAGACCAAGATTTGCTGCTTTTCACTCCAACACAGGCTTCTTGGTTTACCATCTCAGGTGTGGGTGTGCTAACCCACAGCTGGCTGCTCCCAAGCACTTTTTAGTGGGGGGTGGAGTGTGCATGCTCTATGCAGGCCCTGGGGACAAGGACCCAGGCTCTCCATTCAGCTGTTGCCATTCAGAGACATTTCACAGAATCACAGAGTGTAAGGGGTTGGAAGGGACCTAGAAGATCATCTAGTCCAACCCCCCCTGACTGAGCAGGGGCACCTAGACCAAGTCACCCAGGAACAGATCAGGTGGGGCTGGAATGTCTCCAGAGCAGGAGACTCCACAACCTCCCTGGGCAGCCCCTGCCAGGCTCTGCCACCCT
>JANHGL010000732.1:0-20815 GCA_024611195.1 Ceyx melanurus
ATTTATATAACTTGTAGGGTGATTTAGCCTTGCCTAAGGAAGTCTTTTTTCTGAAAGAAGGACCTCATGAACTGATGTGAGCTGGGACTGCTCAGGGAAATGTTTATTGTCCAAACAGCACTCAAAAGTTGTGAAACACTGACCTGGCTGCAGATGGATCACCCGCAGTGAGCTGGACTTCCAGACAGACAGCAAAACAGCCTGGGAGGGAGCAAAAGGAGATGGGAAACTAGAATGTGTGTGGAGCAGGGTGAGGGCTGTGAGCACCTGAATACATAAACGTGTGTTTGTAAGGATGCAGCCTTCTGAGGAGATGCATCACCTGAAAACACTCCACTGTGGCTTGTTCACCCTTTAAAGAGCAATATTCTTATTTATTTACTCTGATTTAAAGACTGTTTTTATCTCCTTTAATGCTGTGGGGTTGCTAAAGCATTCTAGGATATTCTGGATAAGAGATTTTTTTCTTTAGTGCCAGTGGATTGATGATTCTGTTTTCCTAATTGAATGTGTCCATGGACTTTCCCTTCAGTCCTGGCCCCAACCACAGTGGTGCTCACTGTCAGCAGGCACTGGCATTGATTCCACTTGGTGGTTGGGAGCCAGCCACTGGGGGTTGAACTTCACCACCTGCCCCTGCTTACCATGGCCTGCCTAGGGATTACAGAGAGTGGTTTTCTGTAGCACTCTGAGCTCTCCCAGCAGTCATTATAGGACTTGCAATTAAATGATTACTATTACTTCAGACTCTTAATGTAGGAATATTTGCATGTCCTTGGAGAATCCGTTCCTTTTGGAAGGGTCAGCTTCCAACAGTCCAGCCTTCTTCTTCTGGGGCTAGTAAATAACACTGAAGTAACAACAAGGTGCCCAGCACCTGGCTGCCAGGCTGCTGAACACAGCCAAAGTTATTTCTGCTTTCTTTGTATCCCTTTCACTGCTAGATATTATTTGTATGTTTTCTATGAATATGTCACTTTTACTTTATACACTTTTACTTTACTTACAAGATTTAATATATTTTTTAATCCTTTTTCCTCCAAAACATTTCATTTTAAAAATCCAAACAAAATAAATGGGTGATGTAATTTGAAGATTTACTTGTCCTAAGTGTGGTTTTGCAGCTGATGGCCTCTCATAGTCAGTTCCAGAAGCGACCCTGCACCACCCTGAGTACTCACTGCTGCAGAGATGGACAGAGGTAGTCCAAAGCCAGTCACATTTTCTGTGCCATTTTCCCTTACTCTTGGAATTGTTCTTTTTTTTTTTGTACCTTTTCCTCCAGAGGGCAGTAACTACATGAAGTAGGAGGAGAAACCAACCTATTGGAGTGTTTTAAAGGGAAACTGCTTCCTAGTCTGGTGCTAGGAATGCCCCATGAAGTCTCCTAGAGCAAGGGATATTGTGTGAGCACAGTGACTGTGTTTGGGTTAGGAACTGGGAACTGTGTTGAGCCAGGATGGGGTTCCCATGTTCCCACTTCTGTTCTTTAGTGGGACTGTCATTTGCCACTTTTCTGTTACCTCTGAGGTTTTAATGGCTGAGTAGGACAGCAAAGCAAGTGGCTTCTACTGAAGAATTTCTAGAGCCAAATAAAAAGCCCTGTCTGTGTGAATCAAGTGACAGATACTTAAAAGAAAAAAGTGACAGATCTTCTGAGTGAGCCAACATATTTGTGTTAAGAGCTACTGAACAAATTGGGCTCACAGCAATGAACAATCCCACTCTGTACTATTGAATCATGAGGTTTTGCCACCTACAAAACAGGTTTTACGTTTCAAGGCTCCAACCCTGCCCTAATTTATCCTAATTCTAATAATTTATCCTAATGCTAATAATGGCTATCAAAGAAGATATTACTGTAAGTGTTACAGTTGAGTTGGCACTGTAGTATTATTTGATACTCTCCATGGGCAGCCTAGCCCACTAACACCTTAGGGACTGAGCTGTGCCTCAGCCCAGAGAAGGAAAGGTCTGGCTGAGGCATCTCTCCCAGGCAGAATATGTTTATGAGCCTGGTTCAGATCAACTTCTGGACAGCCTATCTTCAGGCAACAGGTTTAAAGACTGAGGGAATGGCAGCAGGCCACCCACCACACAGTTTTTGCTTGGATACTGCTCTGGTCACTGCTGAGATGCTGATCTTTTAGAGTGAGGAGGCAGAAACTCCCTGGCCCCATATACCCAAGACTGTGGAAATGTGTTGTGGCCAAGGGGCAGGTAAGAGGCCTTCTTGCAGAGTGGCACCATGCAGAGATACATGATGGTTGTCTAGAAACCAGCTCACTGCTTTCTCTGCAAGGCTGCTTTGTGAAATACAAGCCCCATTTCCAATGGGGATGTACTCCACTTGTACTTGGGGTTCTTATTTCTTCATCCTGGGAGATCTAATACAGTCTTCTTGGTGATGTGTCCTTCACTCCCTTGCATTCCTTTCCAGGCAGGGCTGGCAGAAGCTTGTGGAAGAGGAGCTTTTCCACATGGCAGTGTCAAAACCCTCTATTAAAAGCATATGAAACCTCACTGCTCTTTCTCCTCTTGCCATGAGGATTTAGGATCTTCCACAGGCTGTTGCAGGGCTTCTGAGGCTCACTGCAGCATGAATTTGAGGTGTCCTGCAAAGTGGTGCTTTCCTAAGCCTTCAGAGGACAAGGTCCTGCCTTAGAGCAGTGCTGGGTGTCTGGAGGCAGCCCCCTCCCCAGCTGCAGTGGAAACCTGCCCTGCAGGCACCATGCCCTTCTGCTGCCCTGGAGGGATAGTCACCTACCTGCCTCCCATTTCTTCTCTCTCAGCCCTCACCCTGCTATCCCAGGGTGAAAACACACCTGGAGGTGGGCAGCTCTTCTTCCTTTGACACTGCCCAGCAAACGATTCCCTGGAGGAGGAGATACCTCCCAGCTGCCCCTTTTCTCCAGCTCTAGCAGACAATGGCAGAGCTCAGGCATTCCATGTGCTGCCCTGTATTCCACCTCTCAGTTATATGCTCAATGTCCTTGGGTTTGGCAAGAATTCCAGCAGGCAGATGCTGCCAACACTCTGCTGTGGAGCTAGAACACTACAACAGCAACAAACTGCTCTTCAGTCCTTCTTGTTCTCTGCTGCAGTGCTAGAGAAGTAATGCATTCACAGATCACATCTCCCATGAGAACACCAAGGTGTCATCTTCTAGAGAATAAAGCCTTTATAAAAAATATTTCCATTTAATCCAGCAGGCTAAAGAGATTCAAACAGAAAGGTTTCCCAAGTGCTAGGAATTCAAATACAGACATAAAGCCAAAGGTGCTAAAAAGAATGGTGAAAAAATCACTGTAGCCTTCCATTGGGTAATTGACTTTCTAACCCCTTAGCAATTAATAAGTCCTGAAATACTGTCACAAGAAATGGATAGGGCAGGGATAAGTAGTTGTTCAGCCAAATTAAGATCATTTCAGTTCCAGGTTATCTTAATTAATATACATAATTCGTTGGTAAAGATGACAGTGGGCAAAATACCTGAAACTAGGAGCCAGTGAGTCAAGCTCCCATGGCTCTGAGCTACAGTGAAAGACAACACTGATTATTTACCAGGTCTGGAGGAGAAGTTTCCAGGTGAATTGGTACATCTGTACTGGTCTGGAAGCAGTGTGCATCAACCACTGACACCTTATCACAACATGCTTCCTCCCAGTTGGGAGTTTGGAATCAGCATCATTTGATTCATTTGGTGGAAGAAGAACCAAAGGAATCAGCTTGTGCTTAATTTCTGAAAGGTCTGAAAGGAGAGACCAACCAAGAGACACTACCAATAAACCACAATAGAAAAAAAAAGTTTCATAGATTTTATATTTAGATGTTAAAGCTTTACAGAGGCATATGATTAAAAGAAATACAAGCTTTTGAGAAATTACTTTGGTATATTCTTTTTCCTTCTGCATTTAGCGTTACCTACAGTAGGGCTATGACACATAAAAAAAATAATATGCTAATGAAATGACAGGAGATGTTTTAAGAGTTACATAAAAACTCCATGCCAGCTATGTTTGTTTGATGTGTATCCTGTCTTATTTCATCTGTGTAGGGTTTTTTTTCAGCTATATTTCACGATTCTTTGGTAGCAAATAAAAAAGTAGTAGTATACAAAAAAAGGAAAGTACATGGATAATTCATTAATGCTTCAGATGGGGAAAAAATGCTCATTTTATAAAAAAAAGGAAAACCTCCATTTATTAGGAAATAGTATTTATTTACAGGTATTTTTCACTTATAGAAAATAATACAATTGTCTTTAAAATGCTTTTTACATTTATTACTTATCTGCTTGTACAAAAGAAGCAAAGACACTGTCTTCTTGTTCTAGCAGAACCTCAGGCTTGTCATACTCCAGAATAACCCCTCTCTTCATGACAATGACCAAATCAGCGTTGAGAATGGTGTGCACACGGTGCTGCAAGACAGACAGAATGCCACCTAGACAGCAGATCTATTCCAGGACAGGGCAGCCTTCCAGAAACTCATTTTCCTGTCAGGTTCAGCTTTTGATTGAGGGGACTCATGCCAACTGAGTGTGCAAATGCAGCAAAGGTGCAGACCAAGAGTCACCCACGTTCGGGTACCTACCTTGCACGTGGGTAGGTGTGTATTCACACCAGCCCCCTGTGCCCACCATGGTGTTTCCAGCAGCCCTGTCACCACACCTTGCCACAGGGAAGGGAGAGAGCAGGGCACTGAGTGTGGCACTACCTGCAAGCACCCTCCCAGGCCTGGCCTAAGTCTAGATCAGGGGGACTCCTGGGCTTGGTGCAGTTTATCTACTTGTAAAATTGAATTATTTCTCTCCTAAGCTCCCATCCATGGCTTTTTTTGAGCTTTCATGAATTTTTTTGCATCCACATTCCAGGGACAAGGTTTTTCCACCTCCAAGCCTGGCTGCTCAGAGATTCTCCTGATGCCTCCTGACTTGGCAGCCCCCCTCCCACAGCCTGTCCTTGTTCCAGGCAGAAGCAGCCCAGGCTCAGGGCACAGCTCCACACCTCCCTCAGCCTGGGGCTCCTCAAACCTTCTCAGCTCCAGCACGAGGAGCCTGGGACTGCACACAAAGTTCAAGCTCATGCAGTGGTAGGATGTTTTCTGCTTTATTCTCTACCCTCTACAGCTGATTATTTTATTGGGAAGAAACCTCCCCAGTTTTTCCCCATGGAATAGTATTCCTTTCACACATGGATCTTCAAATGGCCCTGTAGACTGTCAGGCTTCTTGCTGCTGGTGTGTATCAGAGATTCATGGGGTCATTATTAGTTTGGAAGGCTTCCAGAAGCTACTCTCATCCCATTTCTCCTTGGCCTGACTTACTCTATTTTCCCATGTAACATGCCAAAATTGAGGATTATTTCAAAATACTCTGTGTTCCAATTGTCCAGTTTAAAACTCACTATGAAAGACTAATCAGCTTTTTCCTCCTATACCCAAACAAAATGAAAAAGATGCATCAATGCAGAATGCAGTGCAACTCAGAATTTTCATGCAGAAAAATCAGGAAATTGCATGCTTATGATTTCTTCCCCCTTTTTTTTAATGACACACTGAATGGATACCATCATATAAATCACATTACTCACTTGCTAGGTGAAAATAATAGATACCATCACATAAATCATGTTACTCACTTGCTAGGTGAAAATAAAAGCATGGTCTAAGATTCCCGAGTAGTGATTTCTTGACTTGTATTTAGTTTTTAAATGCTAATTATTTCACCTCCCTGCAATCTGTGTATTTGTCAGAAAACAGAGGACTGAAATATTTCTTCTGATACATTTAGCCAGCTGTTTTGATTCAGGTCAAATCTTTTTCATGACCAGTTTTTCACAGATATTTGAGATCCTTGTATAACCACCTCCAGAATATTCAAACTTAAATTCAATCACCGCCAACACACACACCGAAGAAGCTGTTGCATGCTGAAAGGAGTACTTTAAAAAGGAAAAAAAAAAGCTTAGACTGAAAACCCTGCTTCAGCAAAACCAGCAAAGGCCAAAAGAAGAGATTTGCTGGCAGTGAGAAGACCAGAGCAAGGTGGCATTGCAGCCGAGAAGTGAAACTTACTGCGATGGTGACCACGGTGCGGTCAGCGAACGCCGTCATCACCACCTTCTGCAGTATGTTCTCCTGGGTGAAGGAAACAGGGCTTGCTTTTTAACCAGCACAGCTTACATGGCACACACAGGCTAAGAAGGATTCAGTAACCTCTGATTATTCCATGCTTCCTTGCAGAAATGAAATCTTAAGCAGAGGTCAGAACTAAGAGGCTGGTTTGGCCAGACGTCCCTGCCGGCTCCTGGGCTTCAGCACCCACAGCAGATGTGCCCTGGTGTGCCAGCCTCTGCCACCCTGACCTCAGCTTCAGGGAGGAAGTCGAAGGTCCTGCCAGGCTGCTCACACACTGGCACAGCATGTTCTTCACCCTGCTGCAAGCCCAGGCATGTCCCAGCAGGCAGGGGACATCTAACACCAAGGGGTGGCAGAGATAAGGAAAGGAATGTGCTGTACCTGGCATATTTAGCAGTGGAGATGATATTTAAATGGTCTCAACATACATAGTTCTCACACAACAAGTACTCATCCTTTGCTTAGAGTGTACCAAATTCTGCCTAGAAATTCCACTATCACAGATCCCTTCATTTGCCATTGTTTGTTCTTTAGTTAGATATCTTCAGCCTGTCAACATTCAAAATGTGTTCTAACTGGACTGTGCACAGCCTAATTCCCAACATACTCACATTTTACAGAGCTACAAATCCTAGTTGTCACAATCAACCCCTCAAAATACATTCTTCACTCATAGAACAATCATGAAGACAAAAACAAGTCTCATAACTTATCAGAGGGGGGAAAAAAATAAATCCTGAGAATGTACTGTTCTATCTGGCT
Organism: Ceyx melanurus; assembly: GCA_024611195.1. Taxonomy (NCBI): domain Eukaryota; kingdom Metazoa; phylum Chordata; class Aves; order Coraciiformes; family Alcedinidae; genus Ceyx; species Ceyx melanurus. The sequence continues at coordinate 6,904 of JANHGL010000732.1, forward strand.
AAAATCCAGTCAGAGCACTGTTATTGTGTGGTTTAACTCTGTCTAGAAATTTCAGGCAATTAATGCAATAATCCAGTATGTCTTGTCTGTGTCTCTGTTTATCTGCTTGGCTCTACTTTCAAGCCTTTTAACTTCCTGATTGGTCCTTTTCACCACGCTGGGGAAATCTGTCTGCTTGCCTATCAACCCTTTACTGACCAGCCCAGGTGACCTTTCAAACACTGTTTACTTTAGGAAATTAAACTGACAAAGAAAATAACATCCTTCATTTTCCTAATGCAAACAATGCTGGAATAACTATTAAACCCCATGTAAAATGATTTAAAAGCTCTTTGAGATTAGTTGAAAATGTCTCACAGTTACCTGGACTTCTAAACACATCTGCTGTAAGCATCTTACAGCCCAGATAGAGTTGCTTTCTGCCTTTTTCTTTGCATACTTAACAGTTGTCTCCCCAACAAGGAAACCAAGAAATCAGAATCACAGAACTCACTGTTGCCATGTCAATAGAAGCTGTGGCTTCATCCATGATGAAGATGCTTGTCTTCCTCACAAAAGCCCTTGCTAGGCAGAACAGCTGTCTTTGGCCCTGGCTGAAGTTCTCACCCCCTTCTGTGACAATAGCATCTGGAAATGAGACAGCAAAAACAGTATTCTTGTGTGTGAGAGGCTCAGATCAGAGCTTGGAAATAATTTCACACTTTCAGCATCAAGATTTTCAGTTTTCAGATTTTTTTGGTGTATGTAGTAACTTTGTTTGCTGGTTTTTTGGTTTTGTATGTATGTTTGGTTGGTTTTTTTGGCACGGCCAAAGGATTCACATCTTAAAACTTCTGAAATCTTCCTCCCTGTACACTAATATTGGAAAATACAAAAGAGCATATCCTAGGTAACATCTGACTTGTTGATAATTTAAATTCACAAGATCCATAAACCTTGAGGCTTCATAACAAAGACATATGGAAATAAAATAGGAATTTCCACATGGATTTGACTAGAAACAGGCCTGTGCCCCACAGCTGCAGTAAGGGAGTGATGTGGATGTAGGACCTTTGCCTGCCAGCAAGCACCACTTCTCACCTATACACCAAACAAGCTTCTTCTTCAGTAACTACCTTCTTAATCAACAGCAGAAGAGAGAGAGGAGCACTGTGAGCACTAGCAGCACCCTTCTCAAGAAGGAAGGTTTATTACCTAGGCCCCCAGGGAGTGCTTTCACCACGTGCTTGAGCTGGGCTATCTCCAGAGCTTCCCACAGGGTGCTGTCAGTGCACTTCTTCTCAGGGTCCAGGTTAAACCTAGAGTCACATGTGGTCAAGAGTATCAGTCAGTAGAAACTCCTGCAAAAAAACTGTGCAAGTAATCAGAACCATATGCTAAAGATCTGGGGCTCTTTCTGATCTATCATTGCTATCAATACACTGAATTTTGCAGACTTGGTCAACGTTAATACCAATGTGATTGAGGAGGAAGTTGACTCAGTTGGGCAGAAAGGGAAAAGTTCTGTTTTGCAGATATCTTTGTGGGTTTTGAATTTATTTTGTTCAGAATACAGTAAAGAAATGCTCATGTTTTACTAGATAAAGCTCTGAAGAAAAAAACCCTGTGTATAGAATCAGTTGAAATGAACATTCATTGTTTAACAAAGGCTAAAATTCTACCATCTCTTCTTTTAAAGCTGAATGATGAATTACAAGTCTTCACTAAAACTGAATAAAATCCTGTATTTACAAACAGATCAATGTTATTTTAGCTTGCACTAGCCCAGAAATAACAACAAATGTGAACCTCATATGAGTATACAGAATGGTAATCAGCTATAGAAGATTCAGTGGTGTGTAACACCTTTTACTTTTACTTTTTACTCCTACTGTGTGCACTGTGAATAAACAACACTGGCCTAAATAAATGTTTTAATAGGTTAATTAATAAACCAAAGGTATACAGTCACTTCACCTGATGTGAATGAATCATTCAGGCGAGTTCAGGAGATAATCTTGGCATCTGTATTAGTGTGGGATGAGCAAACCACAGAAGCCTGCATCATTTTCCATGCACAATAATGACTTCTCTAGAGACTCTAAGTGCAGGTGGTGTCACTCTGCACTGAGGATTGGATTGCTCCTGTCTAAGGTGAATGTCACAGACACAGGGAACAACATTCCTTTGAAACTGGGAAGGTTTTTGCCACTGTTTCTAAAGCATCATCCTCTCTAAGAGGGGAAAAAAAATAAACAACAAAAGAAGAGGACCAAGGTGTTTGTTCTTAGAGATGGAAAACCAGCTCAAAGACTAGAAGAGCAACCTGGTTAGAGGCTCTAGTAGGTTTCTAGGTTTCCAGACCTCCCCCAATGCTTGCCATATTGTCCCACTGCTTCCTCTTTTTCTGCATTTTTTTTTTAGTCCACTTTTTTCCATCTCTCAGGCAGCCAGGTGAAAACAGATGTAGAAGAAAGAAGGTTTCAAGAAGTGCTGGAGGGTTATGGGCATTTGGGCAGTGAGCTAAATCCATTACTGGTTACTGAGGAGCCCAGAAGGGAGCAGCTTGCTCTGTTCTGTACAATGATCTCAGATTCTGTCAGGGCACAGAAGGCATCACAAGGCTGCTTCTGCTGGTGCCTGGTGCTTACCGGATGGTCCCGCTGAACAGGATGGGATCTTGGAGGATGATGGACAGCCTGGATCTCAGGGTCTGCAAGGGGAGCTTGGCAATGTCTATACCATCAATGATAATCCTCCCTGTTCAGAGGGAAACAGACTCTGCCAGATTCTGCATCATGCCACACAGCTCCCCCCCAGCTTGGAATGCAGTCCCACAGGAACAGGCCTGGAGTTCTGCATCCCCTCACTCACTAACCAAACAGGGGTGGTTAAGCAGTGAGCACAATTGTCTTGAGACTAAGTCTCAGCTGGGAAGAACATGAAGCAGAGCAGTAATAATTTATCAATGACTAGAGACACTGCTTATCTGCTTGGCCATTATAAACATCTATCAAACCAGGTAAGAGGCTGCTCCAAGCATAGCCTAGTTATCAGGGGAACAAGGTTATGAGTGTTTCAGAAAGCCAAATTACTACTGAGCACTTGGAAATTTTATTTCACAGGATCCCAGGATGTCAGGGGTTGGAAGGGACCCTGGAGATCTCTGAGTCCAACCCCCTGCCAGAGCAGCCCATGGAATAGAACCTCATCCAGCACAGGGCACAGGAACACTGCCAGGGGGGCTGGAAACTCTCCAGAGCAGGAGACTCCACAACCTCTCTGGGAAACCCCTGCCAGGCTCTGGGACCCTCCCAGTTCAGAAGTTCCTCCTGCTGTTGAGGTGGCACCTCCTGTGCTCCAGCTTCCAGCCATGTACATTCATTATTTCCAAGTACAGCTGTCTGGCTCTGCAGAAGTGTTCTGTGGGCAATGTAGCTGGTAACTAACATTTTCTATTAAGACACTCCATAAGGTACAAGGGCAGGAAATTCCAGGGCAGCAAGCCAAACTGCTGCCCCCAGTTGCCAGGTTTTCTGGGCTCACGGGGTCCTATCTGTGCCTTGTGGGTGGATCCTTCATTGTACTTCAACACCTTCCCCTTTTATGGTTTGCTCCTACTGTTGTGATGGAACAAAAGGGATTTTCAGATTCTGTCAAGTAGAAATTTTACTGATGGCACAGCTGTTAGGTGCCAGGTGATACTGTATTTAAACAAGGCTAGAAAGTGCATCCTGAGATTCAAAACTCACACTTCAAAGCTGCTGCTGTGAAGAGAAGGGCTATCAAAGTACCTCACGAGCTGCACTTGGCTGATAGGAAAAAGTGTAGTCTTACCTTCAAAAGTGTCAACCATTCTGAAAAATGCAAGAGAGAAGGAGGATTTTCCACTGCCTGTGCGGCCACAGATCCCAATCTGACACAGAAAGCAGATGAACATCAGGTGAGCAGAAATGGATGATGTCTCTCTTTGGCAGTTAAGATGTGTGGATGGAAGAGCTCAACTGGCCATAAGAGTCCCCAAGTTAACTCTGTCCTTAGGGCCCTGTGCATTTGGGGGTAAAACAAGGCCATGCCTAAAGACAACCAACTAAGAAACCCACAGACTTCTTTCAAGTCCACTACATTCTTTTAGAGAAAAAAAAATACCTGTGATCAAAACATAATGTAGGAGGTTTTTTTCAACTTTGTGATGCCTGTGATGTGCTGGTCTAAAGAGCTTCTCAGAATCAGGGCAGTTCTTTACCTTTTGTCCTGGAGAGATGTGGGCATTGACATGCTTTAGCACTGGCTTTAAGTTGCTGTCATATCGGACACTGAGGTTCTGGATTTGGATCTCCCCTCTGTCTGGCCAGTTCTGGGGAATCTGTGAGGAAGCTACACAACAAATACAGGGGGAAGACAGAAAAAAAAGTCAATAAAAAAATCCAAACCAAAACAAATCAACGCTCTCATAATAAATTAATCAGCTCATTAAGTGATTTACTGCTTTTCATGGCAACACACTGCAAAATCATTAACATTTCAGCCAAATCTTTCTGCATGCTGCACAAAACTGCACTTACAAAGGAGCCCTTCGTAATTTTCAGCTTCTGTTTTGAGAAGGCCATTGATTCTTTTCACTGCACCCAGCTGGATCTCCATGTCAGCCAGGTTACGAACCATCCAATTCAGATAGTTAGACACCTGATGCAAAGCAAATACACTGCTAAATTCCAGAATTGTAGTAGTTTGCAACATTTGACCAGCATGCAGTTGATATTCCTCCACAGTACCATTTGTTGAGCCTTGATAAGCTGAAGTTGTGAATGAACTGTACAGTACACATCAACAGGGTGACACCAATGACTAGAGGTGACATTTCCTAACTGCAGTGCACAAATATGCTGGTACTATGGAGGTCTGATCCACTCCAACAGGAAAGAGGGAGGAAAACAGCAAAGACAGGTGAGAGGACATCATTTTGGTAACTTGAGGTTTGACAGACTAGAATGATGCACCAGGGTGTAATTACAATTGATGCACAGCAAACCTGTTCTTCACAATGCAGGACAATAAACAAAATATGATTCAACTTGGCATGTTTTGTTGACATATTTGAACTAACACCTCAATGAGCATTTTAACTCCAATCTGAGCATACATTCAAATATGCCAACCATTGAATGTGGACTGAAGTTAACACATGGTTTCAGTGATGTTACAGTACCCACTAGAGATGTACAGACACCTTCCATCTTCCTGTTCATCTTTGTGCCCTGAAGAACTACAAAAAATAAAACGTTTGGGAGAGACAAAAGGGTCCAGAGATTCTTACCATAAGAGCATAGGTTAGTCCCAAGCCTACAAGTCCTGAAGAGAGTTTACTATACAGGCAACTGGTAATAGAAGTGACAGCTGCTATGAGTACCACACAAGCTCCAATGTACTCCTGAAGGAATATGAACAAGCTTCATCACTGTAAGTCTACAGATAATTAAAACATTTTCATAACTTTGCATACCAAATAACAAACCCATTGCACAGTTTGAAACACAGGCAGAAAGCACCACAAAACAGACCCTTCCTAGGAAGCCATTCTCACTGCCTTTAGCATGGCTGTGCTGTTTGGAAACACTGTCACACACAGAAGTTGTACCAACAACCCTCCTCATCTTCTGGAGGAGTCAACACTGGTGTCTTAGGCATGTGCTGGTGGTGACTGAAACAGTGCAGGTGGTTACCTGGGGCAGGAGGGAGATGCTCACAGGCTCCTGTCTGCAGCTGACACTGTGGTTGTTGTCAAGTGGCCATCACCTGTATTTGGTCAAACAAGCTGCTCTTGCACAGCAGGTATCTACTAGTTGGACTGTGGTCACCACGATGGGCTTTTGCTGCTTTAATTTAAATCATTAGTGATTTGACTTCCCACAGAATTCAAAGAGTAAAATTATGTTATAGACTAGAAAGTTGTGTAGGAGGGAAATTTTCACTTGGCTGTTTGTACTGTTTACTGATAGGCACTGGTCAGAATTAGGGACTTCAGATGGTCTAGGACTCAACTCATAAAACTGTAATAACGTTTAAAGTCCTAATTATTATCTGAATAAAAGCAGAAGAAGGTACCAGCTAAAATGGAGTCTAGAACAGAGGTATAAGTGTGACATGAAATATGAGTTAACATACACTTAGCACATATAAAAAGAGCCCATTACCACAACAGTGGTAATACAGCTGAATTTAACGAAGTCTGATACAAATATCACCATCCACAACATAAAACTCCTTGATTTGAGTCTCAAGGAATTACTTTTAATAAATAATTTCTCCTGCCAGGCCACTTTGCTGAGCACAGTGAGGGGACACCTGAGTATCTCTGGCACTCTCCAGATGACCTAAAGCAAGTGGAAACCTTCCTGGGTTCCTCTGCTTATGAAGGGAGCTTCCAAGCTGTTGAGCTGTTCCTGGGGAGCCACAAGTCAAGGGATTGCCCACATGAACTGAGTCTGTAAAGGCATCCTGGCTGGTGCAACGTGACCTATGAAACCTATTCTTGTCTGGGAGAGACAGCTGCAGGCTACGGGGAAATCTCACTCTGTTTCCACGATGGGTTGGGCACATGTTCATCCCAGAGAGAGACAGAAAGGGTCAAGTTATAGCTTCAAAACCCCAGGGGATGCCTCCTCAGAGGGCTTGGAATGAAGCCCTATCAATTGAGGGTGTGCAGACAGAAGGAGTGTACTTGCCATGCGCACTTCCAGCCAGCGGTTGGCAGCTGTAAGGAAGAGGGAAGCAATGTTGTTGGAATCTGTGTACTCAAGAAGTTTTTGTCGAAATTTGGCTTCATACCTAAAGAAAAAAACACACAAAAGAAACAAAAAATCAGGCCTTGAAGTCTTGGGAAAAAAAAATACACTTCATTTCTAGAGGTGTATGCTCATGGGCAGCTCGCCACAGGAGCTGAAGCAGCCTGTCAGTCAGAATGGCAGCAGCTGTAGACTTGTGGTAAACACACACAGGCTGTCCTGGTAAAGTATCTTCAGCAGCAAATGGATGTCATTGCATTGGTCAAACTTTCTGGGGCTTCTGGATCACACTGAGCATTCTCTAAATGTATTTAATGACGTGGTAACCCTTCAGAGAGACCAATCTGAACCCAAAAAAGCATAAAAATATGAGAGATGAACAATCCATGACTGTTCTTCTGAAAAAAAAAAGTATTAATGCAGTAGAATGGGGATCCCATTCTCACTCATAAAAGCTCTAAAAAGTTTTACAGTTTATACTACTGCAGTGCCTAGAAATGGTGACCACTTCTAAAGCAGCAATTCAAAGCACCAGCAGCCATGGTAGCTCCAGGGCTAGACAAACATCTTTGCTGTTATCACTGACAAATGGAACACTTTGGAGAACAAAAGTGCAGCAGTAAGTAACAGACTGGAAAGAACTGTGTTTCCCCCTAAATGAATTAGCCACAGAATACATAATGAGATTAATGGCAAAGATGTCTGTTTACAGTTTCTGATGGAGGCTCTGCACCCACTCTTCAGAACAGCTGATCAGGGAATTCTGCCTTGACTTCAGCAGATCTGGGAGATCATTCCCTGCTATGCCTATTTACACTGAGCTCTTGGCAAGTCAGCAAGTCACTCTGGCCAGATTTATTTGCAAAGGTGTAAATGAATAATGGCAAAACTGATGTCTAATAATGGAGGAGAAATGTGTCATAAAACCATAAGGCCTGAAGATCTAGTTTAAGCCTCCAGAGCTTGCCTTTTTTACCACCTTTATTCCATGAATAAAGCTGATCTCCACCTGGAAAACTTTGTCCTATTGACATCCTTAGCTCTGATGGTTGCACAAGCAGTACTTGCTTATAAACTCAGCTCTCCCTGTACTGACACAAGAGACAGATATGACAACATTTTAAGTAAGGAGTACATAGCTTTGAGAAGTGAAGCTTTGTTCACTGCAGAGAATCAGAAGGAGGACTGAAGTTATGACTTTACACAAATCATTAATGATTGGAGCATAAGAAATAAGTGCCACTTGGTGGGAAAAAAAATGTAGCTGCACCCAGCTTAGGAAATGTGCCAAGACATGAGAAACATGACAGACATGCCTGGTGTGTGCAGTGCAGAATGGCCAGGGGTGGCTCTGTGCCCAGGGTGTGTGTGCACACCCCAGAGTGGCTGCTCCTGCCACCACACAGCCAGGGGCAGCTCTGCCCAGCCCTGCCTCCTCAGGGTGGCCACCCTCAGTGCCTTCTGGGCTGCTTCTGGAACCAGCTCAGTCAGGTTAGCTGCATATCTCTGTACCACGGGGCACTGTGTGTTGCAGATATGCCTCAGCAGGTGCCAGGCATGCACCCTGGGTCAGGCATGTGGAATGGGGATGCAGATGAGCACTGCTGGTGGAGTGCTGCAGAAATACCAGAATTGCTCTTCAGAAAGTGTCCCCACATCACCAGGCCTCTCAGAATACAGATCAGCCTTTGCAGAAGGCTTCACATTTACACTTTATTGATTGTTTAGCACCAACACTATCTGAGGTGGCAGACAGCAAGCCATCAATCAGGGCAGGGCATTTGCTGAAGGTGTATTTATAGCTGCAGCAGTAGCTGTCTTTCCCATCCACTCCTGGATTTTTTGTACATTTCTTTCCTTATACATTCTGAGTAAGTGCAGGACGAAGAGTTACCAAGGGTAGGAACACTCCAGAAATAACTGGCACCTCCTAATTTAATGACTGGATTCCTGAATTAGTGTTATTTTTAGGGATGCTCAGGCTAGCAAGTCTAAACTCCACTCCTGCTAATATGTTAGGCAGCTGAAAAACTACACACTCCTAAAAATAGCTGGGTTACCAGCTGAGGCAGGAGGCTGGCAGATGGAATGCAGAACTTACTGAACACACACAGCTCTTTGGGTCAAACACACATCAATTACCTCAGCATTTCAGAAAAAGCAGGCATACAGTGCTTTGAGAGAGGAATTAACTTCAAGGTGATAAGAAGAATGTTGAGGGAATGCTCAAAAAACCTGAAAAATTAGCTAGATAGAATTGAATATTTATTGTATCAACACCTGAAAATATATAGCCATAATACTTTAAAGATCCTCTTGATGAAGTAGAATGATATATAAATGCTAAAAGCAATAATTCAAAGAGAAATAGAATTTTCTTAAACTACAAATAGATATAGCTACAAACTAGAGAACACGGTTGGCATGTAACAAATTAAATATTCAACAAGTTATTAATAATGGAAAATGCTGTTCTCCCACTCCTCAGGAAGCTATCTTCAGTCAGAAAGAAACAAACACATTCATTGTTCTTTCATTGAGCCATTTAGATCCTGTTTAGAAGAGCTGAAGAAAAGCTAACTTTGTGCATCACTTCTACTGTAAAATGAGAATTCTGGAAGAAATAAGCACTAGCATTTCAAAGATAGATTGGTAACAGCAATAATGCCTGACCAAACGTGGAGACATCTAGAGGAGATGGGTTTGGAAGACAGTTGACCACATTTGGGTCATCTGGGGCAAGACAAGAATAGCAGCAGTGTGGGGAGAGCAGCTGGGAGGCACAGCAGTGGTTTTACTGGTACCTCTAGTAACTAATACCAGTGTGAGTGCCATCTCTGTACCATGGACACAATCCAGGTGTGGCATGGGAGAAATGAAACAGAACAGCTGATGAAAGACTTGGTTTCCAGCTTGTGTATTTTCAAAATCACTTTACACAACCACATTTTTCAACTGGGAAAAAACTTAGGGTGCTGCTGCACCCCCTGAAGCCACCAGCACACACAGTCTCTCATACCAGGACATCAGCTCATACACAGATTACTCTGCCACAAGTCAGAGCATATTAGTTGCTGTATAGAAGCTGCCCAAGCACACAGCCTGCCATGCCACAAGCTGCAGTCATTGCAAGTTAATTTAGCTTCTTAAATCACATTTTCCCACAAGGCTTTTTTTCAGGCTACATGCAAGAGGGTTACTGCAAGGAAGATGACAAATGATAGCTTGTTTTTTTTACAGCAACTCCTCCACATGCAAAATGCTTGAAGTTCTTCAGGGTTTTAGAGCTCCCCCTTACCAGTGTTTTGGGGGCTCTGGATTTTCCAGGTGATCCAAACAACCATGATTTGTAACTGCACAATTGCAGAGCAGAATCAGAGAGACATATTCAAAGGAGGTAATGTTTGTTTCCACAAAAAACTGTACCTGAAGGCTCGGATGGTGGTAAGACCTTCCACAGTCTCTGAAAAATGGGAGAGCAGTGGCAGCTGGGTGCTGTCATCCAGCTGCTGCAGGTCCCTGCAGGGGGGATGAAAAGAATGCTGTAAAATCGAGTTTTGTTGTGCAGTTACTCCTTTGAAACAGGCCCAGGAAGTGAAAGGGAATATCATCACAATTACTATATATATGAGGTTGAGCCAGATTGCAAGGCAGCCTTGCATGGCTCCGAGCAGGGAACAAAGAACCCAGGAAGATTTTTCTTTTAACATCTGAATACAAAGAGAGGAGTTCTGACTCGGTTTTTTTCCTTCACTGCCCTGCCTCATTTCTCCCGGATTGCTATTCCATTTAAACACCATTCTGGCTGTATGCTGAATACAGATTCCATGGAATACTGCAAAGAAGAGCTTGCATTGAGCAGAAGGCAAAACCAACTTCCCTCTGCACCCTCCACCCCCAGAAGACAGCACAGCTTGTCACTGAGCTAACAGTACAGCTCACAGCAGACATTATGCTTCTCCACTGCATGGTTAGTCAGGAATCAGCAGCAGCACTTTGGGGTGAAACCCTGATGTTTAGTCTCAGTTCCTTGCAGCAGGAGTCGACTGGTTGCAGACTCTCTCCTGATCCATACATGATCTGCAGCACTGCTGCAAACAACTCTCCAGCACTACCAGGAAGGAAGCTCTACGAGCTTAGGAGGAGAAAAATCACAGCTATGACTAGAATTTTACAACTTGATAAAAAACTAGAAGGCACCCAGAAGAAGAGAGGATGCTTGTGCATCTTGGATCCTTGATGGGCAGCAGTACCACTGTGGTTAAACTTCCTCCTCCAGCCTTTCCAGAGATTTCCCCTGCCCCCATTCTGTCACCACATCTTCTTGGGTGTGCCCAGCACTCAGCCTTTAGGGAGGACAGAACCCAGTCAGACTTTTGTGCCCTGTGTACACTAAGAAACTTTGCTCAGGAACAAAGACCCTGCTTATGCCTCTGAGAAGTTCTGCTCGAAGAGCTGCAGACAAAGGCCAGATGAGACAATTTCACTCTGTGGATCTGGCTGGTTTTGAGAGCCATAGCCTGTCAGGGCTGAACTGACCCATGAAGCTCCCCTGCAATGCCCTGCACATTGTGGATGCTGCACCTGTTGCCAGAGTGCCAGCAGCTGACGCTCTCTTACCGTGACGCCACTCGGAAGTACTTCTGGATGAAGTAGCACATGATGGCCAGGGGAACCAGGGCAATGAGGAACATGGGGGTGACATAGGAGATGACAGCCAGAGCTGACACACACAGCAGGGTGGAACGACTCAGGCACTCCAGGGTGGCTGGAATGTGCTGTGCAGAGAATGAGCAAACAGAACCTTCTGTAACGTCCCAAGCTGAGAGCAGCATCACCTCGTTGTTCTTGCTCCCACTCCCACAAAGAATCTGATTTTAAGGATTTGAAGCACTAAGCAGAGCTCTGTTTTGGATTGTCTGCAGGGTCAAAGGCTCTTCTGGGGAAGTCTGAAGGGATTTCTTTGGAGCTGTTTCAGTGTCTGCATTGTGGGTCACAATCCTTCTTTCAGAGGGTTACAGAAGGGATGCAATAGGTGGTTTCAGCAGCTGCATGAATCCCCTGAGCTGGCAGTGCAGTCTGGGGTGAAAACTGATCATTTCCATTTCAGTCATTTCTACTGGGGGCAACAGCATTTACCTTTTTTTTCTCCTTTGCTCTTATTGTCAAGTTAGTGTATTTACCCACTTTAAAAAAAATCCTCTTATATGGGGATATCCCTGTTGATCTAATGACACTTCTCTTTTGTATACAGAGCATCTGAAATAAATGCATTTTTTTTTCAATGAGGAGTTGATTCTGATCCTAGAAAATCATGATGCCAATTGACACAGTAGTCAAAAGTATAGATCATTAATAACTTCATCTCAATAAAAGATAGGATAACTTGGCAGCATAAATATATTGATTCAGTACCTGGTCAATGGTATTGCAGTCAGCTGAAAATCTGTTCAATATACTTCCCAAAGGTGTTGTTTCAAAGAACCTGAAAGAGACAAGGAATGGGAAAGATTACAATACTGATACTAGAGGAGTGTTTTGTTTGCTCTCCCTGTCTTCCTAAGCCAGGTGCTGTGTCACAGACACAAGCAAACCAACTGAGAATCCCAATCATGTCTTTCCAGGTAACATGGCTTTCCAGTGCAGTGGCCACTGGACTGTCAAAATGCAAAATGCAAACTTCATTATAGTTCTCTGTTCCATGTTCCCTAAGTTATGGTGAACCTGAAACTTAATTCTATCCTAAAAAAAAAGAAAGTTTAAAACAAATTAAATCTGATGTTTTCCATGTATATTATTTCTGAATGATGTAAAATAAAGTTAGCTCAAGAACATCAAGGTATTTTACCTAAAGTTCAGTAACAGCTGCAGGTTTGAATCAATCTACAATTTTCCTTTCATGCATTAGAAAGAAAACTGAAGCAGGACAAGCAAGGCCTTTGCTGTGCATCCCAGGGCACTCTACCAAAGCCCGGGGTGACACTTGTCCTAGCTCATGATTGTTCAGAGCTTGCCCACTGCTGCCAATAGTGCCAGGGGTTGGCATTGCCAAGCATGCTTATGAATGAGCTGCACAGCACAGTGAGCAGTCATTGTTTGCTGCTCAAAGCAGCAAAGAGAAATCAAACAGGCAAGGAAGCAGATCTCTCCAGTTGCAATCAGGCAGGAGAAGCATCTGACTGGCTTCTAGAACTTGAGCTGCCTGGGTACCATCTGCAAACTGCTCAAGTACTTTGATCCCTGGGGATTTTCAATGACAAACTGAAAGTGATTGACAATCACTTTGTAAAAACTGTGTTGAGAAGAGTTTGTAAGGAACACAAAATGCCAATCTAATGTGGATTACAATCAGAGGAATACCTCATTGGAGCCAGAATAATTTTATTTAGTAAGGAAGAGTGTAGCTTTTTGGTGACTTTCAAGCCAGTCCATTCCACTGCTATTGATGTGACAAGACACAATACAATCCCAAGGCAGCAGAGAATGCTAAAAACTCTTGAATATGGAGAATGGTTGAAATCCTAGGAAACAAAGAAAGGATAACAAAATTATTCACTAAGTTATGCTTAAAATTTATTGTAAAAACAGACACAGAGGACTGAAAAAATGTAAGGAGTCAATAATTTTTCCTCCCTAAATTAAACTCCAGGAACAAAAATCTAATAGTTTTTTTTTTTGAAATACTAATGAAAACCCAACATCAGTAAAGCATCTTTCATAGAAAGGATGACTGCAGTGAATCTTGCATGTGACTCCCATGCATGAATAGCACTAAATCCCAGTCTAGAAATCAATCCCAGTCCTAACAAAATCCCTCCACTGCTGCTTCACACATTCATATTACCCTGCTGTGCAACACTGATATCATTTCCATGTGGAACTTGCAGAAAAATCAACCAAAAAAAGTGTGTTCATCATGAAGGAAAAAAAAAAATAAAATCTATATTTCCTATCACAGGATCCCAGGGTGTCAGGGGTTGGAAGGGACCCTGGAGATCTCTGAGTCCAACCCCCTGCCAGAGCAGCCCATGGATTAGAATCTCATCCAGCACAGGGCACAGGAACAGCCAAGGGGGCTGGAAACTCTCCAGAGCAGGAGACTCCACAACCTCTCTGGGGAGCCCCTGCCAGGCTCTGGGACCCTCCCA
>JANHGL010000732.1:29620-47802 GCA_024611195.1 Ceyx melanurus
GCCCACACTTCTCTTGCTGCAGCCCAGGCTGCCATTGGCCTTCTTGGCTGCCAGTGCCCACTGCTGGCTCATGTCCAATTTCTCAGCTGCCAACACCCCCAGGTCCTTTTCTGCAGATGTGCTTTCCAGCTCCTCATCCCCCAGCCTGGACTGAGGGTTGTTTTGACCCAGGTGCAGGACCCTGCACTTAGTCTTGTTGAACCTCATGAGGTTCCCCTGTGCCCACCTCTCCAGCCTATCCAGGTCCCTCTGGATGACCAGAGGTGTTTTTGGAAACCATTTTCTTGTGCAGGAAGAAAGTGGTAATAACTCTTAAAAACTGCCATCTTTCATTTCTTTTCTTAGGACAACCAATAGCTCTCCAATCAAGGAAACACAGAACATGTCAGATTTCCAAGAGAATACTGGAATTGTTCACCTAACTGAATCTCAGTTTGTTCCTTCTTTTTCTCCTGAGAGGTGGGTTTTGGAAAGGCTGGCTCATCAAAGCTGCCTCTTGAGCAGTGCAGAAAATGATGAAAGACTGAATCTCAACTTTGTTTGGATAGACTAATAAGAAAAAAAATCTAAATCACTAGTCAGACAACACATGATGTAAGGGCTGTCCCAGAAAAAATATTTTCATGTATTTAAAAAACCAACACATCTCCACACATGCACAAGGGCAATTTTCCCTGCCCCCAACATGTTTGTTTTCCCCATTCTAAGAAGATACCTTGACTCAGGGTAAATACATAGCCATGGATAATATTTTTCTATGTCTATAAAGACAAGAAAAGAGAACACAGACAAAAAAAATTTGCTAAATTTCCCCACCTGGAATTGCCCCCATAATGTACAATCAGCAGGGACAATTTATAAGGTATGGTCACTGGGATCTCCCTGTGTATATTTTATTTTAGAGGGATTATATTTACATTAAGGGCTTTGGTATCTGCCTACTAGGGAAGCAGTGGTGCTTTGGTGGGCTGTGTAAATGCAGGATGCCAGGAAGGCTGAGCTGGGAGAAAGGCAACACTTTCCATCAGAACAATGGATACTGTTGGAAAAGTCACTGGTATATCACTGATGCTCCAGAAAAGGGCCAAAAGGGGGATCATATGCCTAAAAGCATCTCTATTTTCTTATTTATTATATTTATTTTTATTTATTTATATATTCTTATCTTATTTTTCTCTATTTTCTTTCCAGCAACATCAGCTAATCCAATAAAAAGAAAGGAGCTCTCACCCAAACACATCCTGTCTGCTAGACAGCCACAGTTGGACCTGCATGAAATTCAAACCACAGGCTGCCAAAATACACCAGGTGCTTTATCTTTTTTTTTTTTTTTTTTAATCAGGAGTTAAGTTTCCTCTCCCTACTCAGTTTTTTCAGGCTTTCACTAATCTTGCTTAGAAGTTATTATAGGATCCAATTTTCTTGATGACCTGAAAGAACACACAGATACACTAATAACCCTACCAACATGCCTCCAAGTTCAAATGTCTGATGGCTCATTAGAATTTAATTCCATTTTATGAATTCTCTTGATTGGAAAATGAAATAGAAACAAAACAAACAAAAAAGAGAGACAGAAAACAAACCCTAGGCAACCCAGCCCACAGTCCCCAAATCCAATTGAAAGAGAATTAAGTTCTCCCTCAAAAGGGAAGCATTTTTTTCAATTAGTATGAAATTCTCATCCCAGTGATTTGAGAAATAATCTCTCTGAGCATTCCAAGATGAACATGTATTCCCTTCCCCTTCTTTTCATTGCTCACAACTGTGCCTTTGCTGCTTCTAATTCTCAGTGTCATTGAAAAGTTATTTCTAATTATTTTTTTTTTTAATAGTAGCAAAGTTTTGAGGGAAATGTTCTTCCAACTTTTGTATCAGGTGCTCTTTTGTTCAGTGGAGATAAGGACACTGCCAGCAAGATGCACTCCATGCTGCAAACCAGCAGAATGCCTGGGACACCATTTACATTTGATTATATTCTGCTTTTAGGCCATCAATGAGAATTAATTACTTCAAGGAATTTGGGAACAAGGAATGAACTTGCCAGAAGTCATTACGGACTTTAATTTAGAGGGGTTTGCTAAATTAATCTTAATTGTTCATTGACAGTGGGATGATATCAGGGAAGATTCTATTTTGGCAGAAGCAAAAAGCTTGCAAGTGCTTGAGATATGAGAAAACTTTTGCATGGCTACTGTGTTTCTTACAGTAAAGGGGCAATCTTTAAAATCAAACTGGGAGAAACGTGGCCAAAAGAGAGAACAAAATATTCTGAAACTGGACATGCAAGATTTTCTCTGAAAGCCTGACTGAACCTGAAGGTTTCACAGAGAACTACATGAAACAAATGACTTGGCAAAACCAGGGGGAGCTTCTTCTGCAGGAGGAAGACTTTGCCATCAGCAAAAAGGCATCATCATCATCAGGGCAGTGAATGGCTTCTCCTCTGCTCATTCCAGCCACACTAGCATTGACTCATTGTCACCAAGAGCAACATCCAGCCCTGTAACCAACAGGGAAAACCCTCCCTGGGCTCCCCAGAGATCAAACCCCTTCATTCATAGCTGGAATCAGAAATATCTCTGTCAAAACTGTTGAAGATATTCATCTATCTTCACATTTCATTTTGTTCAGTAGGCACAGTATGCATCCAAGATCACTGAATTCATGTATGAATCTCAGTGCCTTGATAAACCAATTCAGCCTGTTGGCAATTTAAAACAGAAAATAGTTGAAAATTGAAAATGAAAAAACTAGAAAATAACCAGAAACACTGACAATGCAATGGAGTTATTATAGTGGGAGAGGAAAGAATACATTGCCAAGCCTTTCCTGTGTGCTTTGTTTGCTGACTCAATTTTTATCTTGATTATTTTACACAACTCATTAATTTCTGCTATCAGTTAACAACTCAAAATCAAATGTTCTCCAGACATAAGGGAAAGGTGTGCTGTGCTGTCCTATGTTTGCATGAACAAAATGATTTCCTCCATTATTTTCAGCCTGATGGTAGGTAAAAGAGCATTCAGGAACACTCTTTTTTTTTCATTATGAAACTGCAAGGGTCACTTGCTTGTTTTGGCTTCTGAGTCTTGCAGGAGCTGCATGGAGAGACAACCCCTTTGCCTTGCAAGGAGAAACAACTCGTGATTGTTCTTCAGAAGGGTTTGCACTCACAGAATGGCTGAGGGTGGAAGGGACCTATGGAAGTTCCCATGATTTTTTAAAGGCTGGTACCTGAATTCTGTGTCAACAGGAGACTCTTTCTCTGGGCTGCAGAAAGCAAACACAAAGGTTGTTTTTTAAAAATGCAAAGACTTTAGACAATGCCAATAACACCATAAAGTACCATCACTAAGCTATCATTAAAAACACAACAGAATGACTTTGTAACAGAAGTAAAACTCTCTTAAGGATGCTAAAATTCTGTACCACCTGGGGTTGACCTAAGAAGGTATCATCAGAGCCTCAGCTCTGAGCAGTTTTCTACAGCCTTGTAGAAAGTATTCAACTCCCAGAAGCCCTCCCAAGACTTTGGTTGCAAATACTGCCTGTTCTGAGAACACCACGTGTCCCACAGTGCAGCAAACTCAGCAGACACATTCCTGCAGCACTTCCCCAGCACCACTGGGATTCCCAGAGCCATGATAATGGAGGTCACTGTTTCAGACAGTCTCATCTTCTTTCCTGCTTTTCATTATGCTGCCCATACCATTGGTTTTGTCATCTTACCATCTGCTGTGCATCACCACAGAACAGTTTCAAATGATTTCATTAACACAGAGTTTCACTTATACTCAGAATTCTGACTCTGCAAACCTTAAGCATAGATTTTGGAAACCTTTGGTTGCTGTTAGCACCATTGATTGAGTAAGAAGAGCAATCCAATACCATACCTGACATCTTCCCCCGTCTCACTGTCAGAAGCACAGCTGCATCACAAACAGAAAAGCAAAAAATGTTTACTTAACTGGCACAGGCAATCTGCCCCAGAAAGAAAAACTATTAAATACCACTTAGTGCACAGACTGCAAACAGTATTTATCACAGAGCTGCAGCCCAGCAGCTGTTCCTTCTACACAACCTGACTTGATTTGAGCAGTAAAAAAAATAAATTTGGTGATTATTTTTTTTTCCCCCTTATGAACATTTAATTTGACTCAACAAATAAAAAAAATAAAACCTGGAGGTGCTAACAGAACTGAGATATCCTAGTGTGACAAGAATTCAGTTCCATTAAAAAAAAAAAAAGGACATTTTCACAGGAAAGAAAATGCTAATTTATGATACTGTATTTTTCCATAGCAGCACCTGCCCCTTTGCAGGATATAATATTTTGAAACCCAGACCCTGCTTTTGTCTGCTGTGCAACATGCTGTGTCCTTTCTAAGCCCTGTCCTTGGGGGATGTGCCTGTATAAATAAGCACAGGCAGGTCTGAGGGACAGACAGGTTTTGTTTCTGCTATTTTGGAACACGTATCAAGATGTTCAGAGACAGAACTGTAGGACAGGGTGACTGGCCATCCCCAGTACTGCTGCTAAATTCTGTTCCATGGAGAAGAATGAAAAATATGTGTGTCAAGAGCTATCATCAAAATCAAGAAGGGACAAAGTTTTTCCTGCTTGAAAGAAAAGTTCAATAAACTTTATGCTAACACCATTTGCTTATAATTATCCAGGAATATCTGGATAGTTTATTAAAATAAAAACCCAAGCAACCCTATACCTGCAGTTTAAAAAGCTGGTTTAAAACATATTCACTACAGAAACTACCAAGTACCTGGGTGTTCCTGAAAACTCCAGTTAATACATATTTCTTTTTAAAAAGCATTGTATTTTTAGGCATCAAAATAACTTTATAATATTGTTATTTGATGAAGTGAGTCAGCTGGACATCAAGAAAACCTACTATGAACAACCTTCACAAATTTACACTTGCCATAGCAGGGACTGCAGATTCCCATGGGAGTATTTGTGTCCTGTTTGTTTCTGAACAAATGACATTGTTTTTGTCTCAGCAATAGCAAACTCTCTCTTATTTAGGTCATTTGTCTGGTATTATTTGCTCCAAACCCACTTCCACTACAAACTGCTCCCTGGGCTTGAAGTGGGATTATTACAGTGAGATACTGCCCAGAAGAAATCAGCATGACATTCACTACAACTGTTTACACAATAAGCAGTCAAATCAATAGCATTTACATTCTGAACAGATGGTAAATCATGATTTCTCCATTTTTGTTAATTTCTAACCATATTAATAAATATTTATGCTGATATGATCATCTCAGTCTGCTTTGGACAAGGAGATGGATCTTTCAAGAACACAATTAGAACACAAACAACAAAATAAAATCACAAATGAGTCAGTGCTCACTTCTGAGCAGCTGATTCCTAGCCCAGGAATAAATTACACTTCAAGGGCTCAAACAAATAATTTCTATAGGAGACAAATAAAGATGATGTGCAGTGAATAGAGCGTGGAGGCACAGAGGAGGGAAATAACTTGGGCAAGGTTATCCATTAGACCAAGGGAAGGGCCAGGAATAGAATCCAGATTTCCTGAGCACTGAGTGACATGTCAGCAGGATGTATCCTTCATCTTCATAGCTCTGACCTTGGAGGAAGGGAAGGGGAAGAAAATTGGGAATGAAAGCATTGAGGACTAGGCTGTGAGATGAATTACTGAAGCTGAGCATTTGTCTCATCCCAAAGAGCTGTAACAAGGATCTCCCTGATCTTGGTGATGCATTTTACTGCCTGAGCTAAGGCTGCAGGCTCTGGTGATTACTTGGTGAGACTACTCTCCTTGAACCTGGGATCACTCTGCATGTACCTGGGCAGGCATTAGGTATTTTCTGATCAAATTAAGGGAGCTTCATCTGACAGCTTGGCAATGCAGGTGCACAGCCTACACTGCCTGCATCCATCACTCTGAACAGACCAGTGCACAAGGGAGCAGCTTTGAAAGATGAGACCAAATATCATCTGTGCCATAGCAGCCAGCACTTGCAGTGCTAATATTGTTTCAGCCACAAGTCCCTTTAGACACATCTGACAGATAGCAAAGCTAATGTGATAACAACTGAATTTTACCTTGTGATACTTTGGCACATACAGAAGACATGAAAACCAGTTCTGACCTTTACACTGCTAAGTACATACTTTTAAACAAGTGCTATTTAAAAACACAGTCAGATCAGAACCATCGTGTCATCTGTTTTAGTTTAGCATCAGACATTCAAATTGCACTTCTTAATCAGGTTATGTCATCTGTAAAAAATTACAGCCCTGCTGAAATGAAATTAGTTCCCCTAATAGGGCTGCAGGATTCAGTATGGTTCCTCACCAGCCTCTGATGTGTTGCTCAGGGGACCAGGTTTTAATGGATAGATCACCACATTCTGGAACTTGGGCTTCTGTTCTTGTCTCTCTCACCATCTGAAAGGGTCACCTTCCTAGATTTCATTTTCCTCACCTATACAATAGGGAACCTTCCTTCCTTCCTATTAAAGCCTGTGCAATTCTGAGTAGTCTGACTGGATTATGCACAAAGACTGGACATAAAGAACATCCCTCTACAAACATTAATGGAATTTGGGAGAATTGATTCACCAGATAAGTGCAGAACCCACTGGGTGACAATGGCCCTCTGTCCAGAACATATTTGACTGCCAGCTGCACTGTTGTTCATTCATTCCCAATCATTACAATTAATTGTTTCTCTAGGTTCTTCTGTAATTAGTCAAGTTTTACCTACACAGAGTTGTGTCCCAAGAGGCCAACTGTAGTATGTATGGCTAGAAAGTCTAGTCTGGAGCACACATCTAAAACCACAGCCAGGGACCATTCCTGGGGAGCTGATAACTCCTTAGTGTTCATTCAAAGCCAGAAGCTCAGGCCTGAAAGGGAAAATGCCATTCTATAGCAGCACAACACTTCAGCTAATTAATTCTGATCCCAAATTAGTTATGATTTCACTCAGATGATGCTGCTGAAGTGCAGAATGCCCAAGTACAGCCAGCTATTCCCACTAATGGAAGAGCTTGTTTGGTCCTGGCTGGGGTTTTTTTCTGATATGCTCCCCTCTCATGAGGGGAAGGTTTTTATCTTGAGTGTACACCTACAAAATCACAAAAATTCCCAGGATAGACTTTGGCTTTTTTTTTTTTTTTTTTCTGTGTTACAACTCAACTCAATTTTCAGTTTTTTTGATAGCATTACCTGCTCCAGAATATGCTCCCAGAGATCTTCTGCATCTCACCAAGTATGGCCAGCAAGAGAGATGATTTCCCACAGCCAACCTGTCCTACAATCATTGTTAGCTGACCTGTGGAAGAAGAAAGTGTAGATAAGATTCTGATTTACCAATTGCCCACAGAAATACAGCTTATCCTGCATCTCTGATGTCATTTTATACCTTGAGGGATTCGTATGTCAATGTTGGACAGTGCTGGAGGACCTTCAGGTGTCCAAGTGAAAAATCCATTTGTGATCTATGCCAAGGTGGAGAGAAACAAGACACAGAAAAACAGCTTTAGAGCCAACAACTCTTCTCCAAAGCAGAGACACCACCTCTGCTTTCATTACACTGAACACAGGAACAGAGTTAGCCTCTCCTCACTGCAGAAAACAGATCTTCCAGGGACTCACTGGGTAAAGACCTGTATTCTGGATGTGCAAGAACTCTGAGCCCGAACAAGCACAACAATTAGAAAACTAAGGAAAATTTCTGGGGAAAAATTTCTTTTGGTTTGCCTTACCTTTTTGGTAAGGTGGGCACATGAACTAAGGGAAATTATTACAACAATTAAATGCTACAGAGTCATGGTTTTCTCTCTGCAGAGCACTGAATGTCACTGGGCACTCACTGCAGCAACCACATGGTCCCAATTCCAAGCAGATTTGCAGAACTTTGCCACAGAAATCAGATGTTATTGCCTAGTACAGTATTTTCCTTTGTTTTTCTGATATGATTCTCAGATAAGCTTAGCTAGATACAGAAATCTTCTCACTGAAAAGGACCAAAACCAAGAAACAAAGGATCAGGACTTGAAATGGAGTTTTCTATGGACACTGTGAAAAATAGGAAAGAGTGGACAATTTTAAAAGGCCTGTATTTGTACAGGATCATATTGTCTCACTTTTTCAGAGCTACTGAAGACTTTAAAGCCTCTCAGCAATGCAAGGTAGCACATTTTTTCATCTGAGTGGAACGGGACATTTTGATCCTATCCTGGAGGAAAAAAAACCCCCAAAACTATACTTTATCTTGGGAAACGACCTAAAAAATGAGCAAAATCAAGTGCAGTGTTCCTCCCTCTAGACTACTTAAGGCTCCTCCCTTCACGGGCAGTGAGCAGCACAGACAGCACTTGGGAACTGCAGCTCCCTGCCCCAGCTGCCACTGGTGGCAACGATGTCAGCAGATGGAGCCAGAGATTCCAGCGAGTCCTGTCTCTCTGTTGCACACCTTACACACCCTGTCCTTATGTCCTTACTTAGTCTCATGGAACTGAATGAGTCTTTTGTGCCAGAAATGCACGTGGAATAGCAGACTTCCCAAATAAACAGCATCATCACTGGAAAAACCTTCAGGATTTTTGTCATTTCTGTCCACTTCTATAGCAAATCAAGAGCAACCTCAGTCTTTCAAGTGGCATGGGGCATTAACATTTTTATTCCAAGTAGTAAGGTCCTTGGGCATCAGTTTTTAACTTGATCTTGGAAGGTTACTGGGAATTCCAAAAGGAAATAAAGACCCATGCCAAGATGACTTTGGGAATGTCTAAACCATGTTCTTTTCACTTTTCTTCACACCATTTCTCTGCAGAGGCATTTGAAGTGGAACAAAGTCTGGACCAGGTGATCTTTTAAGGTTCTTTCCAACCTGGGCTGTTCTAAGTAGGAACTTTTTGTACTGAGAACAAGGCTAGTGACTTAAAAACACAAACAGAAAACTGCTGAGTGAAATTTAGAGGCACACACACAGCTAATCACAACACACAGATCAGCTCTTAAATGCACAGAGAAGCAAGGTGGAGGTGAATCAGTGACATGAGCACAAGTGTCTGACAGTTCACATCAAATGCTGACTCCTGAATTCAAAACTGCTGCCAGAATACAGAAGTGACTATTAGTAAGTGTTACTGGAATGACCTTCATATCACCTTTACACAAAAATCATCTGCTTCTGTGATGTTAATGGGTCTTCTCATGTGAGAGCTGTAACTGTTCCAGTCGTCCCTGGCGGGTCTCTTGCGGTTCACCACTTTGAGGGGCTGTGCAGCATCAGAAAGACAGGGACAAGCAGTGAGTGGTGGCAGCACCAGCAACACCTCCCAAGCCCAAGAAACCATGTTGTGACCTGCACAGTTCAACCTCTTAAAAAAGATGTTTTCCAATTGCAAGAAATAATAATTGGGAAATGGAACAGTAAAAAGTATATTCTGGTTAACAGTTATTCCAGGCACTTCACCTTCTGTTAACCAGCAGGACTCACCACAGCCTGGTATTTGCTGTGATTATCTGCACTTCTCAGCTCTGAAGGTTTATCATGCTCTTCTCCAATTTCTTCACTTGACAGAAATTCACTCAGTTTCTGCACACTGAAAGGGAAAACACAAATCACACCTCAGCCTGGAATGCAGACCTTCTGTTCACTGACATGTTTATGGCAGAGCATCCACTGCACAGCTTGGCTTCATTCTGTCCCAGGCACACAAAATCACAGAGGCTGACAACACCTGCCCTGTTGTCCACTGGCAGCTCTGTCTTAATGGGCTGTGAAGATGTTTCACAAATTCTTTTTCCTGCTACCACCAGACTACAGCAGTCTTGTTTGCAGGCACTTGGTGGGATGCAGCCCAGCTACACCAGCAGCTCCTTTTGAACTCAGATGCTGCAGCAGAAAGAACATCATCTGTGTTCCTCAAGTGTTGCACAGTTCTGATGACCAGTCTCATCAACACTAAGTCTGATGAAATCCACATACTGTCAGCTAAATCCACCCAGCTGTGATGAAATACAAAGTGTATGAGGTAACCTGATAAAGGAATATGCCTTAACAGATGAGATATAAAAGGAATTCTGACAACCAGCAACAAAGGAGAAGGCATAAAGTCTTCACAAGCTGCTTGATATTTAATTAGCTAAGAGATAATGTGCCTTTATTATGACATTTAACAGATCACAACATCAATTTTCTCTCTGTGCCTGACTTTATAAAATGTATATATATCTAATCTGCTCCCAAATCAAATTTGTAAAGGAAGTGGATTGAATCATGAACTCAACATCAAAGGCACTCAATTAGCTGGAAATAAGTTAACTATCACTCTCCAAAACACTAAAGTGCCAGAAGGCCTTTAAGTGCCTAAAAATAAATTATGGACAAGAACTGAAAAAAAAAATTATTTCAATATTTAGCCTTAGACTAATTTTGGAGAAACAGACAAACAATACCACTGTGGAATAGTGATACTGGCTGCCTTTTAGAATGCAAATCTTAAAGAAAAATAAATCCCCAGCATTTCATTTGCATTCCACTGCCAGGGGGAATTCCACTTCTCCAGAGGGAGACTTGGTTTCCTCCAAGAACACCAGGAGACAGCCCATTGGTGCTAAAGCAGCACCTGGGCCAAGGTCTCACTGCACTACTTGGGTCTGACCCCTATACAGGCAGCACTTGTCCTGGGAGGAGAGGTTGGAGCCACCTGAGGACTCCTCAGGACAGACCTGGTTCCACAGTTTTCCTGGTTCATGGCAGCTCAGAACTGAGATGGACACAGTGAAGCAACTTTAGCTAGAGCAGGTACTGCAATCCAAGCAACTGAAAAGAGGGAAAAACCTATTTGGGATGGGACAAGAGGAGTAACAACTAATTCAGGCTCAGTGGTGGACACAAATTCCTCAGTGGGAAGGTGTGTTATCCCAAAGGAAAACTCAGAAGCCCTATCACTGAAGAGATCTCTATGTATTTGTAAAAATCTACAGAAAACAGGGCTAGGAATGATCTTACCTCTTTTGCTCAGTCAACCAGATGCTTAAAAGATGTCTTTAAATGGACCAAATAATGATTTAGACACTATCTAGATGGAGAGCTGGTATGAAGCTGCACCTGTATTTTCTACAGGACAATGACACTGAGATGAAAATAACTGCTCTGAAGGTATAACAGGTATAGCTGCTCCAGATACTCTGGAGTGTGGGGAAGACAGCAAACATATTCTTGTCTTTAAGCCATTCAACAGCTTGATTTTGTTCTCTGGCTGTGTATCAAGGTGACTGTACTTCAAGCCCTCAGCCCAATGCTCTGCTGAATTCTGGAGCTGCTCCTTCTGGGGCATTTTCTGAGGATCCACAGTATAGCTGTGAGGATTCTTTGGTTTTGTTACATCTCTTTGCTAGAGGCAGCAACTCCTATTTCAGGATGTCACACAGCTCTACATTGTATATATATTCTATACACAGAATAAATATGTCTGTACTCTGCAGAGCTCTCATTGACATTGCAGTTTCACTAGTATTCCAATATCTCCATGGGGAAGCTTATTTTTAAGCCTCAGAATAGACATACTGATTAAAGAGTGGTTATTTGCACAGCTGGCTGAAAAGGTGGTTTCATTTTAAACCCAGTAATCTACATAATGCCACTCTTGCTACTCAGCCTTTGCTGATGGAAAATTGTATACACTTTGTTCTTGAAGACCTCACATTTAAGGGATACATCAACAGGCTGCTCAGATTTAATTTTCAATGGCACAAACACTCAATACATTAAAAAAAACTCAGTTTTCCAAAGACATGACAATTTCTTACCTTCCTAAAGGCTTCCAACAGTTCCCCCTCCTAGAAGCAAACACCTAGCCCCCTAACTTGGGAAGTTTTCAGGGGGCTTATGTGGACCAGAAGCTTCAAATCTGTTTTACAGTTGGAATCAATCACTCAGTTGTTCTGATAAGTGTCAATGATAGCCTGTGAGGATGCTTTGCATCAGAACACAAAAGCAGTTACTAAAGACACTGCCAGGCTGCTTTGGGGATGTTATTGTCCCTAATGGGATAACTACAGAATAACTCCCAGCTAGAAATAATCAATACTTGGTTGATATTAATTGCTTTAGAAGTCTTCCTGCAGTATTAATAGGCACACAAAGAAACACACGTTTATGAATAAACCCTTCACAGAATGAATCACAGAATGATTTGGCTGGAAGAGACCTTCAAGATCATCAAGTTCAGCCATTAACCCTACACTTGCCTTAATTAAATCAACATGCCCACCAGCAGTGCCAGTGGGGGTCCTCAGATGCTGTCCTGGCTGCAATCTCAGCGTGACTATTTGCCATGGCTTTAGGGACTGTGCCAGCTGCTGACACTCTCAGATTCTACCCTTGGTAGGAGCAAGGACACAGCTGTGACTTTGCACTGTCAGGGAATTTTGAACCAGCCAGAGCAATCTCAGCCTCCTGCTGTAGTCTCCTTTCCATCTCCAAAGTGATACAAAGGCAATTAAGCCAGAGCTGGTGTCCAGTATCTGTCCCACAGTTTAGACAAGCTCTCCAGACAGCTATCCTGCAGGTCACAAAGAGGGCCTAATAAATTAAGAAGTCCAGATTATCTCTCCTTCCCCTATCAGTTAGGTAGTTACATTACACATGAAAAGCATTAAGAGGTTTTAACCCAAATCTGTTGTTGATATTCAAAGTAAAACTAGTGCAACAGCAGTTCTACTGGTTACTTTTAGTTTCTGAACACTCAGGCTAACATCTTCATAAATAAAAATTCATCAAGTCTGAAGCAGACACTCTTAACAGTGATTTTTATGGGTGTTTTTAGGTGTTTAACTCTCCACAAACAGGCAATCTGTCAGGCAGAGGGGTGGAGGCAAAGCACAGCCCAGGAGACACTGCAACATGGGTGCTTCCCTTCTACAGGACTGATGGAGGGAATGTTTGGGTGATTTACAAAACTAAATATTCACTAATTTTTCACTTCCTTGCTTGCTACCACTTACATGGTGCATGCAGTACCAATAGAGCTCAACCCATTCTACTCAGTGAAGTACAAGCTATGGACCACAAATACTGCCTGTGACAACTGTATCAGCAAAGACCTGGGTCCACATAGTGCCATAAAGGGAACCATGCAAGGTAAAAAGCTGGGAAGCAGTTTACAGAGAAACCATCACCACACTACTGCTGAACTTACAACTGTAAAGTGAGCAATAGACATATTCTCAAAAGTCAGAGAAGTTGTTGCAAAGAGTAATTTGAGAGTTCTCACCTTACTAGTGCTTTGACAGTGGATCTAACCACACTGGAGAGCAGGAACAATGGAGACACGAGGATGTGGAACAAGGAAATGGAGGCAAAAGCCACGGATGGGGAGAAGTCAGCCTTAGTTGTCAGATGAGCATGGACCACAAACGTCTACAAAGAGACAGACCTCGTCATCAGCATTGTGTCATCAAGAAGCAAACACACACAGACTTCATCTTTCCTAAGCATTTCATTGACAGAATCTTAATTTATACTCTCTTAACAGTCTAGGGGAGTGCTGCACAATCCAGGCTGCTTCTGGTCGCACAGGCCAAGTGGGCATTCTCCATCCTTTCCCAGAGGAATTGCAAATGTGTGGCAGGGTTCATCCTGTCCTCCTTCCTCATTTCCACATCTCTTACAGTTGAAAAGGCAGTTGTAATTCACACTACTTAGAAAAGTCCATACTTACTATAAGTACAGCTGCAATTGGTATTGCTGCATTCATAAAGACTGTGAAGGAAAACACGTAGGAACATTTAGAAACAATTCCCATTCAGACATGCTAAATGTTAAATTACTACTTGCACTGCTTTACAATGGTGTTTTCTATGCTTAAGATAGGAAAAATGCTCAAGTATCCACACCCATCAGTACATTGGTTTAAGATGTCCCCAGTTGACTTGGTGGCAGCAGGTCAGCCAGAAGCCAGCAGTGCACCCAGGGGAGCCAGGACTGGCTGAGGGGCACTGCTTGGCTCTGCCTCACCACAGCCTGAGCTGCTACCAGGCCTGCCAGGTGGCTTGAAGCTGTGACAAGCAGGGAAAGGAGCCCAGCAGTGGCTGCACAGATCTCAGTGCTGGCTGCACACCCAGCTCTGCCCCAGCCCCAGCCCAGTGGCAGGGCACATATGCCATGTTGTAGCCTGGGTACAGGGTTTTGGGTGCCCTCAGGTTTCACAAGGCAGCTCAAGGGTAGGGTCATATTCAGCAATACAGAGGTTTAATTAATAGTTACTCCTGCTTTGCCCTGCCTGGCTGCTTTGGGAGTATCCTCAGGAGCTCAGCACAGGTTCTAATGGTACCCAAATGTGGGAGAGCTTTGATTTCAGCTGAGCCTTGACTCATTGAAAATGCAACCAACCAGTTTCCTCCCTGGCTTCCAAGAGTCTCTGTCTTGGTGCCCTCATGCAGTAGAGCATTCAGAGATATTGAGCACAGGGATAGGGAGAAGCCAGCAAATATCATTTCTCTATAGGGATCTCTTTTGGATCGAGCAGGACTATGGGCTAAGAAAGCAATAAATACCAGTTATCCATCTGGGAGCTTGAGGCAGAAACAGAACTCCCATCTTACCCCACACATCTGTCCCCTCTATCACATTACTTAATCATCACCTTTTCATTTTCACCTTCATCACATTTGAATTCATGAAGTAAACAATAGAAAGGATGCAGCATCTACAGCTGAAAGAGAAGATCAGTGCAGGTATAACAAAAGAAAGAGCCTGGCCACTTCTTTTGGTTTTTGAACTATCCCTGATCTTTTTTTCCAAGCAGGTACAGCCCATGTTCACACAGTAAAAGCACTCCCAATTTCTTCATCTGAACTGGAGGGTCATAATTTGACCCACAAATAATTCTGATTGACAGCTTGTCCATTCTCTTCTGGGCATAAACCCCTGAAGAACTGAACATATTGTCAGACACTCCTACATTCAAAGATCTTTCAGGAATCAGTAATGTACTTAGTCTGTACTCAAGCATAAATGCAAGAGCTCTGTTATTTCATGCAGCTCTAATTCCTCAACAGAATAGTGTTAGAAAATCCAGGTATAAATATATCAAAAATAAAAGCTTAGCCTTTGTAAGATGAGTATGTATTAAAACCTTAAAATTAATAACTTAAAACATCATCTGTCAAGCAAACAAGTTAGGGCTCATTCAGCCACTGCAATTTGGGAGGTGTTTTTTGTGTTTTGTTGTTGTTGTTGTTCCCCCCCTCAATTATGCAAATTTCCAGAATAATAGAATGTTTCTAACAAGTTAAGTTTGTAGCTAAGACTTTTGATTAAATTGGATTTTCTAGTATTTTGTTACTAGAAAAGGCAGACTGAAAACTGAGAAAAAGATTCTCAGTCATTTCTGAATGTTTCAGCCTAGTAACTAGTGTTATTTAGTGTTACTTTGCTTCTTACAGACTAGGCAAAAAAGACCACCAGAAAAAACATTCCTTCCTTTCTCCATCTTTCCTGAATATATAATGTAGACTAAATCCTGTCAAACTGAACACAGGATCATCTTACTAATCAGCATGAAATAAATTTACATAGGAATCTTCTTTGTTCCTGCAAAGAATTCACTGTTGAAATTCAAGAGGTGTCACTTTGCAGCCCAGCTTATTAACCCCAGAATATTGTGTCCTATCTGTAATGTCTGTAATAGTTCTTTTAGTACACACAGAAAATTCCATATACACACAAACTGGTCCAGGCACAGGGGGGAGGCAGATAGGCTCCAGTTTCCAGGTCGTCTTGAAATGGAATTCTGTGGTCGACCCAACTCTGCCCTGAAACTTATAGCTATGTTTTCTTTAATCCAACTCAAATCCATTCCTGGTGAATAGAAGTAGCTGCAACCATATTCTTTCATTCATCTAAATAGCTGAGTATAGCTAGAGAAGTATTCCAGAGTCTATTCAACTCTGTACCATAAAAAAAAGTATTTTAAAAGAAATCTCATTTTTCTTGCTTGTTCTAGGAAACATCTGCCTTCTTTATCAAAAATACATAAAAATCTTAGTCATCTACTGCTTTTCTCAGTCTTGAAAAGACTTCTTAAAAAAAGTAAATTACAGGTTCACATAATATGAGCAGACATGCTCTGTGCTGATTACACTTGTCATTCTATTTATCCTTATGGTGAGAACATCAGCAAATTCTCCCCTGGGGATGTTCACTGTACAGTTTGATAAAGTGCAGGTTTGTAAAGATCTGTAATTTCTGCTATAGACAGAGGCCCTAAGGAACATCTAGGTTGAAACCATAGAAATGCTTTATAAACCCAAATGATACGCAACCATAAAAAAGCTGAATTGGTTTACCCCAGCTGAGAAACTGATCTGCACACACATAAGTGGCATGCACAACCCAAATCAGGATGCAGATGGACACAGTAAGTGTTTCCAAAAGCACCAGTGCATATTTAGAATTTGATACTATGGTTTCATATTGATGCACTATTTCTAGACAGAGCATTCAGTGCTCTTGGGATGACACCCCTTTTGTAGCTGTTACAAATGATGCTGTGGGGATTTCAAATCCAATTGGCCTCCACAGCTCCTGCAGTCCTAGAGCTGAGCCTGTGGCTCTGCCTGTAAAGAGATTTGAAAGCCCCAGGAAGCAGTGCAAACAAAGGGAGCCCATCTATGCTGATCTGGGTGTATGATGGAGCTCCCAGTCACAGAACCTACTCCAGCTACATTCTGGTTTCTGTCAAAATGGAAGCTGCTCTGCCAAGAGAGAGCTCAGGATCCCTAGAGAGAAATTCTGGTCTCATAAGTTCATAAAAACCTCAGTGTAATGTCAATTAAATCCATGGGGACCAGGATGTTTCTCTCAGAGTGCATTACCCCTGTAATCATTTGGCAGGGAAGAAAGTCAGCTACACATCTCTTGGGTGAATGAAATTCAACCATACTAACCAGACTGGAAGTGATTTTCCTAAGGAGCAGCCTTCCTTTTTAGCCTAGAAGGTATTTGTACAGGTAGCTTGTGGCACTCTAATACTTCTCACTAGCAGTTTCCATTCCATTTCATTAGTATCTTATAGATGATATGAAGTGTTCTCCAGTATGACTTCATCAATCATTTCTGAAGGATTACAGTGTCAATTATAGTCAGTCCATATGATCTCCTCAAATGCAGAGTGGTCAATTTAAAAAGGATGATAAATGCCTTAAAGCACCTTGAAAGGTAACAGAAGACAAAAGAACCTGGATGGGGACTGATGAAATCACCGCAATTCTCATATTTTATCTTATTAGGATATAGAAAGGCTTTTAGGAATCACTTGATTTCAGAAGAAATCCAAATTTTGAGTTAGGAAGTCTAACTGCCATCCACTGGAACTTCAATGCAAAGACAATTCCTGTCACATACTGTGATACACTGGGTTGTATGCAGTAGGAAAAGAAAAAAAAAACAAAATCAACAAGAGCTTCTTGCTGAATGCAGTGTTGTGGAGGAGAATACTGCTGGCTGAAGGTAGCCTTCAGCCTTGACAAATTGCCCTCAGGAGCTTTTCTCCAGCAGAGCCAATGCTATGAAGCATTCAACTTGAGTTGCTCTTTTAGGCAGACTTCCCTACAGGCAAAATTCTACTGAATTAAGTGTAGAGTCTGACTAAATGGAAAGAGAGGAGTATAGATCAGAGCCTAAAGCAACCGAAACAATCTCAACAGAGAGATGGTAAACTCATTAGTAACTAATAATGCAGGAGCACTTCAGCTGAACAGTGGGTTAGAATGAAGAAAATGACTTACTGGATATGGAAGTATAAAGGGCAAAAGACTTGAGGCTAGTCATTTCTTTTTGTCTAGTTTCCTCCACACTGCTGTGAAAGATGTGTTCCCAAGCATAGAGTTTAAGGAGCTTAATGCCTCGAAGCATCTCATTTGTCTTCTTCAGTCTCTCATTGGAGTATTCCTGCAACAGACACACACACATTTAAATGACTGAATGCAAGTACCTGGCTCCTAAACATGAGGCTCACACAGAAATTGTGTGCAGACCCTTGGAACCATAGAACTGTCAGGGTTGGAAGGGACCCCAAAGCTGATCCAGCTCCAACCCCCTGCCATGGCAGGGACACCTCCCACTAGAGCAGGGTGCTCAGAGCCCCATCCAGCCTGGCCTGAGAAA
>JANHGL010000733.1:0-30969 GCA_024611195.1 Ceyx melanurus
GTAAAATATATATTATATATATTATATGTATATATTATATATTATATTTATATATTAATTCTATATCATATATTTATATATTATATTTTTTATATATATATAACTAAAGTATGTTACAGTAGAAGTGAAATTAGGGAACATAGAGTAAAAAAAAAACAAAAAACCTCAAACAAATGCAAAGAAAACACAGAAGGCTATATTTTGGTGATAAATCAACACTGATCTTGAGGGCAACCAACATTTGTCCAAGAATGGATTCAAAATGGAGCCAATAGGAAAGTGGCATAGGTGGAATCATGAGAGTGATGCATAAAGATGAAAATGTATGAGGTTGTTCAGATAGTCTTTGTGGTTATTTATAATGACTAAGTGGTTTTGACAAACACAGGGAAAGGAGCAGTGTCTATACCAATGATGTTACAGAACTTCATTGGTAATTATAAGTTTGAATAAAACTTGGGAGATAGTTTCTGAATGTGCAGCATAACAATAATTACGATGTATTATTTTTGTTTTTCTGAGGTCTGGTTAATCCTGCCACTCCAATAATGTATTCTGATACACTTTGAGAGGAAAAGCCACATATACTCAGATTTGTTTTGTATTTTTACACAACCAAGAATAAATGCCAATTAAATACACTTTTAACACTCCAAAACCCCATAATTTTAATAATATCCAAGACCAATTACAAAATTATTTTTAAATTTACCTTATTTCCACTAGAGGTCAGTCAATAGATGGTAAACTTTCATATTGTGGAAACATATTGTTAGATTCTTTACCTGCATAACCTGTGCAAACATGCTAAACAAGATTATTGTATATAAAAAAAGTTATGCAAGAAAATTTTAACCAAATGTCACATTTTTAGATACTTATCCATCATTATTTCAAAGTGAAGTGTCGCTAAATGCTTAACCTTAACTATCAAACAGAAAATGTGCATGAAGAATTGCTGCTTCATAGTTGCAGCATAATCTGGATAGAAAGACTTTATTGTGGCGTGGTTTTTAAATTATAGAAGCTGATTGAAAATCTGCAGCAGCCTTTTACTAAGCTGAAAACAGTAAAATTCCTGTTGTTTATTTTTTTAAAGGCAATCTGTCTTAACTTAAAACTTGAAAGTACCAAATTGCTTAAGTACAGCTCAGAGGAATCAAAGCTGTTTGTAAGGTGAACAAGAATTTAAGAAAAGTTGCACTCATTGTATTTACCACTTGCCCTTATTGGCATCTTCTAAACGTGGGGTATTCCTTGGGTACCTTGTTGTTGAAAAGGTTTGGCTGTTAAATTACTTTATTTACCATGGTGTTATTTATTACCTTTTCTGCAAGACACATATACAGAAGTTCACTTCTTATTGTTGTTTCTCAATATTGAATTTAGTTTATTTTTAATGTAATTGCATTCTCTGTTGATCTCTCTTGAATCCCTGCTTGATAATGAGGTCCTCAGGTTTCAGATGCTCTTCTTTGGCTCCAGACATGAAGGTAGCAGGTCTTCAATCTAGAGAGTAATTTTGATGCCCAAGGTGATCACTGGGGAAACCATTAAAACTATTTACTATGTGAGATGCTTTGGTTTGTTCTCAGTGAGCATTAATCTAATATTTCAATGTAAATGCTTCTGCTATACTTCCAAGAACTCCCATTTCCCCATTTCTCACTGTCAAGAATGATGATGACTTTACAAACAAAAATATTTTTTGTTGCCAAAAAATATTCTATTCTAAAATATTCTAAAATAAACTATTAGGAGTTAGACTAATTTTTTTTAACAAGGCCTGTTGTGACAGAACAAAGATTAATGTCTGTAAACTAAAAAACAGTTGATTTAGACCAGATATAAGGAAGAAATTTTTTATGATGAGGTCAGGGAAACAGTGACAAAGCTTGTCCAGAAAGGTGGTAGATGCCTCATCCCTGGAAATGTTCCAGGTCAGGTTGAATGTGTCTCTGAGCAACCTGATCTAGTCGGGGATGTGTCTGCTTACTGTGGGAGGGGGTGGACTAGATGATGCTTAAAGGTCCCTTCCAACCCAAACCATTCTAGTTTTCTAATATATTACAACCTTATCTATGCATTTATGTAGGTTTGGGATTTAATTCAGTAGAAAGATGATTATGGAAGGGTGAAAAATAACTGAAAGGAGTGCTGAGGGTTCATAAGGAAAAATAAAGTGATTATTCTGAATTGATTTTAAGATGGGGCAGTGCATGCTTTTTGCATATTAGTTTTACTCTAAGTTCAACACTCTCTACTGTGCCATGAAGGATGGCTACAGACAACACTAAGTCCAGCTATTGGAGTGCAGGTAAAGCAAGATTCCAGGAAGAATTTTTCATCATATATCACGGAACAAATTTATATCAAGAAAATACTTTGGCATTTTTTAATTTAAAGTGGCTGGTACATCTTTTGACAGGAAAAAAATTTAGTTTAAATGCCATTCCCTTTTCCAGTTTGTACAAGAGTGCAACATGAAGAACAGAGTACTTTAAAAGCTGATACAATTAGACAGCTGCAAAATCCTGTAAGAAAAATTCCACAGAGAAGCAGAGGGATGAAAGCAGACCAGACATATGATGCCCTTCTCAAGGCTGGGAATCCAAACCTTGGCTCTTCATCCATAATCAACATCAGTCTGCCACCTGATCTTCTTGATTCCTCACATACCCATGAGAAAGTAAGTGCTGAGAGTTTGGATAACTGGAAGTGACTGGGGGGGGGGGTGTGGAAGATTATATGGTGCTGTGCAAGGTTGTTTATTTCAACCAGTGTGCCTCCTTCTACCTAATCCATTACAATAACAGGATGCTAAAAAAACAGAAAAGGAAACAAATCCGAAGTTTTCTCTCTTTCTGCCCTCCTGCATGACCAAGGAGCTGGAGGATATTGTATGATTAACAGCTCACTCACACAATCAAGTTACCCAATTCAGCAAGTTAAGTTCAAGTTAAATTCTCACCATGTATCTGATAAACTATGGCACTTGTTCATGTGTGCAGCAGACATATAAAATGCCAAGCAATGTTATTTCATTCTTTCTTTGCATCACATTACTCCCAGTGTGCTATGGGTTAGAACTGCACACTGGGAGGGATTCATTGCTCTAAATTTAGATCTCTGTATTAGAGAGGCCTGTGTCTAGAACTAGTTGCCTAAGATCATGCTAGAGTCAGTGGAAAGAAACAGGTGCTTCTGGAGTGCACTTCATCTTTTCTTGGGATAGCTGTTCAAAAAAGAGCAGGTGAATCTTGCTTCACTAAGTTTAAAAGGCATCTGCATGTTCAACTCTGATATAATTGTCTAAGCTTAAGTGAGATTAATCTTTGGAGAGCTATATCTCAGCTGATGATTTGATCATGAATCTAAGCATGAAGATAGAGTGGTTGCTTTGGTTTAATCTTTCACTGTTCATGGCAGAGAGAAACTCAGATTTTATAGAATACCAGTAAGAAAAATCTTAGTCTAGATACTCTCCAGGTTCTAGGGCCTACCCTAATCGCCTCTGCCCGAGACTGGTTCCTACAGGATATGAAGAACCCCTTTTCCAGCATCCAGCATTCCATTTCTTCTGTCTTGAGGTGAAAGTGAGGGAAACTTTGAGGGAAAAAAAGCTTCCCAGAGCTCCCCTTCATGGGTATTTGAAAAATATCTGATAGTATTATCAATAAAATACAGGGTAGCCTTCAGGTTGCTCTAGATTATGTGTGATAAACTGAATGCTATTAGGTAGACTAGGTAAAGATGACTTTATTAATTGTATTCCATTTACCTAATCTAGCTCTGACTCTACCTTATTCTCTCTTAATGAGTCACATGAGTATTACAAATAACATTTACTGTAGTGTTGGCTAAGCAGGTGCCACTTAGTTCCTATGTCCTGTTAGCATTTTAATCCACTTGTATATACTATCCCAAGCTGACATGATTATATATTAAAAAAAAGCCACCAACCAAAAAAAAAAAAAGCCAACAAAAAAAAAACCTACCCAGAAGATAGCAAACAAACAAACCCAAACATCTAGGGAATATTTTTTTTCCACGCAAATCTGTCTCGCAGTGTAGCTGTTGAAGCACTTCTTCCAACACAGCAAAACAGGAAAAAGGACTCAGCTGGTGAACAGTTGAGTACATCATCAGGGTTAAGGAGAGAAAATTGTCTTGTTTTCCCTTCTAGCAATCTGCAGACTCTGAGGGGAAAAAAAAAAGTCATACTGATTCCTAATAAAAATAAAGTTTAAATTCAGGATCATGATGCTGTCAAGTTACAAAAGCTTTTGCCAGAAAAAACTGCATAAAAGAGCAATATTTGACTGTTCTTCAAACTGTGTTTTCTGTCAGTGCAACACTCTTATGGCTTATTTGCCTTTAACGTTTGCACAATTTCCATCATTTATGGTGTCAGTTAATTATAGGAAACTTAAATCTAAGCTCAGCCTCTTATGAGAGTCAGATTCAACCAGGAAAGCACTTGCAGTGCATTTTCCTCTGTGCTCACACATACCCCCCCATGCCTCCAGAGCTATTGGATGAACTCTGATCTTCAAGCAAAACTCCAGATTAGTCCCAGTTACTGGTAGTCTCATGAAATGGTATGATACATACTGTGTATCTTAACTGTGTTTTGTAAATGACACGTAAATGTAGTTAAGCTCTTTGTGAAGAGTTTGTCAAATTCTAGAACACCACTGATACTCAATTTACTTGTTAAATTCCCAGAAGATACTTTGAGGTATGTTCAAAAGCACTGGAATGGATTTCACTGTCGTCTTTTGCAAACCTAGGGAAAATTACACCAGTTCCACAAGATTTTAAAGTGAGTTGCTTAGGGCCTTAGTGTGTGCTCCTTCACTTTGCCTGGATGTCTGCAGCAAGGTCAGGCACACATGAAGGGATTTGCCATTCCATTATATATGATGTTTCTCATCTCCTCTGCACTATGACAGACAACAAGGTGATGCTCTGATTCTTTGAGAGTGTTGATGTGCCTTGTCCTGATTAGCACCAGCTTGTTCCAAATGTTATTCTGCATATCATTAAGCTGCTTTTAATTGCAAAATAGTACAAATTCCTTTGCAGAATATAGTATAAAAGATGCAGGGTTTGATAATCTGCCTGATTTCTCCCTCTGAACTGACACTGAGGAGCAAGGCACTATAGTTTATGAAGGTTATTTAGTGCTTCCTCCTAAGAGCTGGTGGGTTTTTTCTGCTTTGAGTGAAAGGGAAATGTAATTTCTTAATTAATTTCATCATCATTTAACATGTCATCTTCACTGATTATAAATGTAAAAGTGGTCATTTGCATTTCTGTGACACGTATGAGAAATATATTGCCATTGAGTATTCACTTGCTATGTTGTGGGGTTTTTCACTGTTTCATGATAGAAATACAGTCCTTCTTTTATAGGGCATTTTAACTTAAAAACAACCAACACAAAAGCAAACAAAATCCAACAAAACCAACAAAACAAACCCCAAACAAAACAAGAAAGGAGAAGGTATTCAATAGAAAAATGCTTCCTGTTCTTACACTTGTTTTTCTACACAAATAATTCTTCCAGCATTGGAATCGAACCCAATTGATTTTTTGAGAGATTTGTTAGCATTACACTCTGGCTCTGCAGATAAGACTTTTAGAAAGCATAGGTTGTTAGTGTAAGAAATGGCTAAATTATAGTGATAAGCCTGTTTCCACACTGTCTGAGAGGGTGTTATCTGAGACAGTGGCCTTAAATGTTTATGCTATCACAGATGATTGACTTAAAAATCCCAGCACCTGTGATCTCTATAATGTTGAATCTATTTGTGCAGCTGTTCCTCTGAGAGTGTTGCATGCAGTAATTGATTAGTTCAGCAGCCCTTCAACATCATTGCAGTGTTATGAAAGCTGGTGAATTAATAAGTTACATTTCAGCAGCATACAGCCTCACCCTCTCAGTTTACATGATACATCTCAGGTACCAATATTTTGCTGTAGGAGTCCTATGTTTCAAAAGTGGCTAGAACACTTTAAAATACCAATTTTATAATTAAGAGGAAAAAGTATCTCTATCACTTTCTTTCCTGAAGTAAAATAGTATTTCTAGTTAATTTGATGGAGCACTGATGAAGATAATAGTCTTTAAAAGAGGACCAGGAGGTAGAGTACATGGAGAAAGTCCAGTGGAGAACAAGAAAGCAAGGTAGCTTGTCTTTATTCCTTGTTTGAAGGAAAAATGTCATGTTTGAAGTAAACTGATGACAACAATAGTTTAATTTACTGACAGAATTAATATAATGTTATCATTTCTGAGGGATTTGTATGGTGCAAAGACAAACTGCTCTGAGCTCTTGTTATCTCCTACAAAACAATGTTTACAACAACACTATCCCATAGTGTTGATATTAAAATGGAAAATAGTGTAGTCCATGGTCACTTCCTAGTATGATGTGCATAATTAATTCTATTTTGCACACTTAAATTTTTCTATATTGATTATCAGGATGCCTAAAAGCCACTGTACAAGTTACAGATTTTCTATGCATAAAGAGTTATATTACTGTGTTTTCATGACCCTAACACTCTCAGGTGGACATTATGTTGTTTCTTGTTTCACAGCTCTTCAGAATCTCCAGAGTAAGAAGTGATGTGGGTCTGAAGCAGTTCTATACAAGCAGAACTGAGCCTTGTTAAATGCATTCCTGCTTTTTGTTTGGTTTGGTTAGGTTTTTGGTTTTGTGGCAACAGTTACTTGCAGATAAAAATCTCATCATTTATATTACCAGCTCATAGTCCTGGAAATTGTTGCATATTAGGCATGCAGTGGTATTCTCATGATGCAGATTATCAAATGTTTTGTTACATCAATTATTTATAAAGACAAATTCTGCATCATTTGCATTCATGTTCAGGTTACAAACCTAGATGACAAGGGATTAAAAAAAGCAATGTTTAAGAGAATAGTTTGATTTAGATCAAAGGAATAAAACTGTACTTGTAGATACAGATGCAAAATAAGGTCAGTGCAGTGAGAGACTAGTTTTCTGGGCTTAGGTATTGTAAGGTTGATACTCAAATACCCATAATAATTGAAGTTATTTGGCATGGCTTCTGTTCCCCTTTCCTTCATGTCTGCAGGAGTGGAAACACCTCATATCTCTACCCCACCATTATTTCCTTCTCTGGCATTGAGTGCTATTGCTCACAATGTATTTCACCCAAAGTTCATTCTGCTTTTAGTTGCTCAGGAGTTTCCTTCCTATTTGTCAGGCTTGAATTAAAAGTAGCTACAAACCTAGCTGTTTTTTCTAACTTAAAGAATAAATAAGTAAATCTGGGGAACTGGGGCATCTGTGTCCTGCTATATTCTCTTTTCTGCTGCTTTTAAGTTAGTTAAAACCTTTCTTTATTGATGTTGTTAAGAGAACCTGCCCTTGAGTGCTAGTCTACTAGAAAAGTGACAATATAACACATTTTGAAAATATAAAATCCGATCTAGGTCCTTTCAGATCCAACATCTTGAATAGACTATCTTGAAGCTAGTATAAAGGCTAATACAGGAGTATTCTCATAACACAAATGAAAGCATTAAACAGGTTGTCTTCAAAAAGCAGAGCTTCTGGAAAGATATAGCAAAACCTGGATGATGTCATCATCACAGAAACTAACATCTTGCTAACAAAACAAATAATAAAATTTACAAAAGAAATAAGTAAATTCTTTAATCTTGGGCTATTAAAGCAAATGCAACTACCTTGTTTGCATAGTGATCATAAGAAATCTTTATGCATTTTAAGATTTTTTTTCTTCTGTGAAGAGCTCAAAATTCTTAAGGTGATATTCTGAAAGTAATAATTTTAAGGAGATTTGAAATTAGAAAAAATCTTGTGTTTAAGAACGTCTTCTAAAAGAATAGCTATTGGTTAAGCTTTAGCTTAAATGCATGAAGTCTCTATGACAGAGTAAATTCCTGCATTCTTGTTCACTCTCATTTTTATGTCAGATCTTTTTTTTGACTGGTGTGTGGTAGAAAGATCAAGTTGCAAAAAGAGTAGATGTCCTATGGAGGTAACAAATCAGAACATAAATCACATGTTTATGACAGCAGAGGGAGAGCACCAATAAAAATAAAAATAATTTTAAAAAACCAACCAAACAAAAAAACTACAAAAATTCATAGCATGCCTGGATGAAGGTGTGTGGCAAATGAATGGATTTATACCTTTTTTACTGCTGAAGTGTCACTGAGGGGCAGAAGGAATATAGCAACAGAATGGAAGAGAGGAAAAACCCCTGCCATTCATCTTCTCCTGACCTTTGAGAGAGTGGTGAACCCCTGTGCACTTCACAGGGATCTCTGTGGTGGATTCCCTCCTGTACCTGACAAGTTGTGATCCATAGGCTCTTTCATCTCCAAAACACTTGCATATATTGGCATCTCCTCCCGATTACCTCATTCATCTATCTGTCTTTCAGGCATTCAAGTAAATTAACTTGAAATTAATATCTTATCAAAGAAAGTGTTTTATAAATGCTCATTGCCTTTGTGGGACTTATCTGAAACACTAAATTATTGTGTTTTATTATCTTTCCATAACATTTTACTGCTTGTTCATTGTTGTCTGCCCAGAGATAATGAATATCTGAAATAAATCTGAATACATTAGCAGCCTGTTCAATAGATTTCATATTTCCATCCAGAAATCTTATTAATTTCTGTGCATTGGAATATTTCATATTCTCCTTTGTTGATCAAGCATTTTTGGTTTGGTTGTTTTTTGGGATTTTGTTTACATTAATATCAATGGAAGTTTCAGAAATATTAGTTTTATTATTATTTACCAATGAAATTCCAAATATGCAAATATTAAGACAAACCAGAGTCTATGTCCCTTGTGAACATGTTAATCTATCAGCATTTTTTAAGTGACTGGCACTTTCCCATAATAAAATAATAATAATTTGAAGCTCAGAAGCATGATGAGAAAGATAGTGTTAGTGTAGTAGACTGAGGTATAAAAGGTAGTTCCTAATAAAGAGAGAAAAAAACATAACTGTTTTTCAACACTGTTTCAGTGGTTCATCCTCAAGAAGTTTGACATCACAGGTTTGACAAAAGAACTCCAAGGCAAGAGAGACACTTGTTCCTAGGAATTGTGCCAAGGAAATTAAACAGACTACTGGAAATCTTGATGGCATCAGTATGTGGAATGTATCAGCTTCCATGATTTGTTAACTGTACACTATTATTTGCTTATGACAATAATACCAATTTTAAAATGCTAAAGAAACAAACAGCCAAACTTTGGTGGGATTTTTTTTGTGGTTACCCCCTGTAT
This sequence comes from Ceyx melanurus, assembly GCA_024611195.1. NCBI lineage: Eukaryota > Metazoa > Chordata > Aves > Coraciiformes > Alcedinidae > Ceyx > Ceyx melanurus. The sequence goes on from JANHGL010000733.1 coordinate 9,330, forward strand.
TAATTTTTAGCCATCTCTTCTCAGATCTGTGTGAGTTGCTTGGAGCCTTAACCTTTCAATTTAGCTTCTTCAATTATTTGTAATACTGTAACCCTGCAAGGACTAAAACGATGTGATTTCCCCTGCTTGTGGAAAACAAATCTTCCAGCTATATTTAATATTTAAAGCATTCTCAAGCTATTACTCAGAGCATTTGACAGTGGGAAATCACCACTCAGACACCAAAAATGATCAATAAAATATCAGAAACAGAATGTATATGCACTAGTCATTATCACTAGCTCTTTATGAAGCTACAAATTGACTCAGCTGTCAGGAGGTAGCTGTTGGCAGCAGAGCTGAGTCACATCATCCATGCATTAGACAAAATGGAGTGGCTACTTTATTGAGTTGCTTTAAAAATCCTTTCTATTAAGGCTTAGGTAAAAAGGATCTCACTGAAATTTCATAGTTTATTTGCTTTTTAAAAATACATGCCATCATTTTAAAAGAACAAAATGGCCTGAATATCACAAAATACTTTGAGAGCTGATAGCAATTGCTGATGCCAGAAAACCTCCTCCTACTGGACTCCAAGGTCATGATGCTCTGCATCTGCAATACCTGAAGATGTTCTCATATAACACTAGTCATTTGCACTGATCATCTAGTGGTAGCAACCTCTGACCCATCCTAACAGCACACTATGGGAATAACATCATTGTGAGCTATTTGCTGCCTAGTGGAATTCAGATATCAGGGGCAAGAAAGAACATGAGATATGTTATCCCCAACATTAAAAAAATAATAATCATAAAGAGCAACTTGGAAAGAGATCAGCCTTTCAGTAGAAGCTGCTATGACAGATAGCCAGTGTCAAAGAAGACTTTGGCACTCTCACAAATATCAAGACTTCAGCTCTATTTAACTCTTGTTAGTATTGTTAAACAGTTCTGCAAAGAGATGAAAGAGAATGGAGGGCAGCTGCATCAAAGATGATATAATGTGCAGGAAATTCTCAACCAGTCAATTAACAAGAGGAAAGAAAGCTATATAATCCTAGATCAAAAGTAACAAATTGAGACCTCTAGATATAATTAGCTAAGTTGTGTTGGGATTTCTCTGATAACTACTATGGCATCTTATATCATCAGAAAATGGTCTCCTTTTGACTCTTTAATATGCTTTTTCTTCTCTAGATTTGCTAATTAGCAGTCAGAATGCAAAGGAAATGGAGGAAAAATAAATGTTTTACGTTCAGCAGGAGCAGAGTAAGTAAAATTGTTATGTATGCATCCAGTGGCATAGATATAGCTCAGTTTTAAATATTGGTTTAACTTCTGGCCAAGGCCATTTTCCTCTCTTAGATGTGAAATTATATTGGCAAAAGAGGTTTTGCATATGTTTTTCTTTCTTTGTTGTCAAGGATTGATGAGCTAGAAATCTATATAGATTTAAATGAGATTATTGGCATTATACAACTCCTGTCATGGTCCTCTTTTTAGAAAATGTTTTTAATTCTAGCAGCTATAGATGAAGCCTGGGAGACACAGCTGTACACATCTGTACCACCTACCACCACAGGCAACCCTCTGGTGTGGAGCAACACCCACAGCTAAGATCAACTTGTGTGTTTTTTTCAGGTGAGTACAAAAGTCTTCTTTGAAAGTCAGTGAAGAGGTTTGCCAGATTTCTTGGCTGTGAGTGACCCTGAGCATCACCACAACCACTTTATCTTTCCATGCTACCAGATATAAGAGAGATCAGCTTTGCTTTAGACTATTCCTAGTTGGGATGCCAAAAGCCATAAATCTTCTCTCAGGGAAAGCTGACAAAGGGGCTACCTGCTGCTTAATCTCCACCCATTCCTGGCAGTGGTGAGGTTCCCATCAGTGCCTCTTCAAAGAAAAATTCTCTTTATCCCTAAGCACATCTGAACAACGACCTCCCTGCATGCTCTCCTACTACAGCAGGATCTTCCATTCAGTACCTCTCTTTCCATTGCCTAGGACTGAGAGATTTGTGGTATAAAGGTTTGGAGTCCACTTACTTCCAAAGTCTGTGGAAGCAGTGTGATTTTTGGTGTGATAAAATAGGATCTGCCTTACAGTTTGAATATTCACATGGAGATGTGTAGGAAGGTGTTACTAAGCATACCATTTGAACCAGAAGGTTAGGAAGTTATCTTGGATATCTCCCTTATGCTAATAATGCTTCTGAGGAGAGTCCAGAGTAACATTTCCTAAAATGAGTATTATTTTGATGACATTGATGAAATAAATTACTTCATTTTCAGAAGTCTTCAACTGTACACAAAATGTCCCTGATTAGTGAGACTACAATAATCTTAAAATCACAAATGTATTATCCCATAAAAGGTAACTTTCATTACTCTACATGAACAATTTAAAATAGAAACTTTAATTCTATCAACTGCTTAACTACCCCTTCTCATCTTAAGCTCTATGGAGCCAAGAATTTAGGCTACTACACTCTGTTATAGTACTATGCTTTGTTTTATATACCTCAATCTCTGAACACATTTTTTTCTGCAACAAATGAGAAATACTGAAGCCTCAAGACTGTGAGCTAGGGCTGTTTTTTAAATTCAGAAAAAAAACAAAACACATAAAGAACCATTAATAAGCCCCCTTCATTTTGTAGGAACAGTACCATGAGCAGTTTCCATGGAAACATCATTTGCAAGAGGAGGAAGTGTTCATTTTACAATTAAATTATAGGAGGTAGTTAAATTTTTGATCAAACACACATTAGAGCATGGAGAATTCCCAGCCAAGTGCCTCACACTATTAAAAATAGGAGAAGTACTGCAATATCCATGCATTTCTGTCTGGAATAATGTGTAGAGAGAGGGGAATCTGCAGAAAGTGTGAAAGAACATGTGCAATTTCCACCAGTGACAGATTTCAGTTTTTGGTTCCCATGCAGCAGGAATTGAGCAATGACTGGATTTGACTCATGCTTATAGTCTGACCTCAGAAAAATTAAATCATTATCTAAGACAGGGCTAGGAAGATGACATATTTTAAATTAATTATAAATTAACTTTTTTTAAATTAATATTATTTGAAGAATAAGAAGAAATATGGAATTGCTGTTATTAGATGTGGACTCCCAAATACAGTAGGAAGTCTTTACTTATCTGGAAGTTTTAATAATATTCATGATAACAAGGGATGAGTTGCTGATCTTCAGCAATCATGACCCTCCACCTTCCGAACCATAGAATTAAAAAAACTTGCTACAATTTTTCTTAAAATGATGTTTTCTCAGTGTTTATGATGATGTAATTCTGGAGATCTGAGCACTAGAATGTCTACTGCTCTGAAATAAAATTTTATAATTTGGGCTTTATTTGACCTTTAAAGAGTGCTCTGTAATAAGACTCATAACAATAATGGAAGTTTAAGGCACAGAAGTTCGACTCCACAAATTAAAAGGATTAAGAACCCTTGTTTTTTGGCAGAACCTTAATTAACCTGACTTAAAGTCAATTAAATCCTCCAGTGGTGCAAATTTTTTTGTATATATATCTACAACATGATGGTCTGAAAGAAAATTGGATTGATTACTGTTTTATGGACATTGCTAAATATTAGTCCATGAGCTAGGAAGTGCCCAGGAGAAATCTACTTTGTTTCAGGGCTGAAGTGAGCTGGTGATTATGCTTGAATCCAGCTACTCAGAATACCAGAAATAAGTCATGATTGTGTCTCCAGAGACTCTACAGAGGCTTCAGTATCTGTTCTCCTTTTCCACTGTAAACTACAGCACTTCAGTTTTTAATATTAAATGCAACAGTATGGGCAGTATCACTAACTTCTTCATTAAATGACCTCCCAGCAGGCTGGTGGGAGATAAAAAGCTGGTGAGAAATGTATATGGTTGTTAGAATTCCAACTCAGAAAGCTGTTTTTCTAATGTGACCTAATGTACATAAGCCTCATGGTTTCTTCCTGCATCACTGGGCATCAAGTGCAGAGGTTTTCAATGCACATTTATTTGCCAGTAAAAAAAAAAATCAAATAAACGTATGAAATTACTTCTAACCTTTAGACAAAGTATTTCTTATTGTTGAAATAACTCTAGAAAATGACCTCTTCTGAAGATGCAGAGATGCAAGCATCAGACACAAGCATTTTGAATATGTGAAGCCATCAGAACAGTAAGTTTGCACCAGCACAGACAGATTTCTATGCCAGTGCAGAGCTGGCAGTCAGAATAGGACCAGCTCTGCAAAATGCTCAGGCTCATTGAGGTGCCACACTCTTCAGGAGTGGCAAAGTCCATTCAGGTCAGTTATCCCTTTCCTGTTCCAAGTGCTGCTACAGGGGAATTTATTTTGTAGGTTAAGCTATGATTGCTCCAGGGAAGATCTTCAGAGACATTATTTTCCATGTGGATTTGATTTTTCTTCTCTTGATTTTTAGAACTGTGGATATAAGGGAAATGGAATAAACTGTGACTCTTCTTTAGTCTTTTGCAGCTGTATAGATGAAATGATAAGAGGCAATTACTTTGTAAATAAAAACATTAGAAAAAGAACATTTGCCTTAATAGCAAGACATTTTGATCCCCTGAGAATGTGTGTTATTACTGTTAGGAGCTGATAGGGGACACTGAACAAACATTTGTCACAGTCTGAAATTAATAAGGCAGGACTTAGGGTAAACAAGTGCCCAATTTCTCTCATTAAGAGAAATAAATACTTCAGTAATCAAAAATTCCAACTTAAGCTATGTGTCATATTACTACTCTACTGGAAAGGCACTATAGGAAGGAAAAATAGGACAAAGGCAAAAGATCAGTTTTACCATTTTCCTTGCTCTTTCTGAAAATAGGATGAAGAAGAAAAAATAATTTTCTAGATATGAAAAAGCAGCATTGGTTTTGTTCTGTAAGGGGGTACCAGTGTCAAACTTCCCAACCTGAGATTAGGGATGAGTTGCCCCAGTGCTGTGGGGTTTCATACCATCCTGCAGCCCCTGCAACAGGGACCTGTAGAGATTGTTGTAGAAGGACTTCAGGTAAAAGTAGAGTCTGTCAAGAAGCAGTTTTTCTCCTTGCCTTACAGCATTTCTGGGTCCATTGGTGGGCATGTGAACTAATAAGACTGAGCTTTCTTGGGTGTATTTCCACTTGCCAAAAGATATCTGATTGCTGTCACAGCTTGCACATTGGATTGACAAATTACAAGCATCAGATCACTGTCAGATACTCATAAATCATTTGATTTGGTGCTGTGCAATGTATGACAGGTACAATGTTTCAGGAACATTTTGCTGGAAGGGCAAGTTGATGATTGAAACCAGAAGAGATTACTATCCAGTGCAAGCATTTTTTGAGTATCTTTACGTGTAAAAAAAGTGTAAATAGTTCCAATGAGAACTTGAACCTGAAACAGACCTGTTTGTGCAGAGTATGGAATTAGATTATTTTTCAAATTTAATTACCCATGAACACCTCCAGCAGGGTTTGAATTTTCAACTGAATTTTCAACACTTCTATAACCCTATTGCTAAATGCTTTTATTCTCTTCTATGTGAATTATGAGAATAAAAGGATGAAATGGGTAGAGGTTTAAAATTATTGTTATTATTTGCTTAGAATAAAACCACAATTTTTCCTAAAGCCTGTTCTCTTTGCTGTTTGTGGTTTAAAAAAAAAATCTATCTTCAGTAATTGTCACCTTTCATAATAATAAAGATTAAAAGAGGCAATTTAATAAAATAATCAGAGATTTATTCTTTAACCTTTAGTGATAAGGACCTTATTAGCTAAAATTAGGAAAAATGCTGAAATGAGCACATGCTGTTTTAAATGTATGTGGTGTATTGAATAGAAATTTCTGCCTCTGATGATATATTTCTTGATCTAAGATTCCTCTGATATATTTCAAAGCTTCTTAATAAATGTCCATACTAGCTACTGCTGGGCAGGAATATATTGAACAATTTCCTCCAATAATGTAAAAAATTGAAGCATTAAACAAGGTGCATGGGGAATTCTGATAGTGGCAGAAAATGGAGTTTCTGCAAATAATTCCTTGGAGTTTGACATCAGGAACTCAGTAGCAGAGTAGGCAGCAGAAATGTATGTAGAAGATTGAAGGTTTCTTTACCTTCTGTCACGTTGCCTGGACAACTTAGCCTAGAAATTGAGTATTTCTTGAAACTCTCTTATTTGGTTTTCTTTTCCACAAACTTGAGTTTCACCAGTGGTGAAGAGCTTATAAGATAATATTGATTTTAACTAGTAACTTAGTGTTAACTCTGTGGTTCTGGCTACCTGATATTATGGGAACTTGTGTTTGTGAAGACCTGCTTCTTAGGCATATAAAGAGTTATAATTAATTCCTGGTGGCTTCTTACTGGTAAAAGGGAGAAAACTTTCTATGTATAAGCAGATATTTGTGTATCAAAGTCTACCTGGAAGGTCTCTTTAGGAGAAATACCTTTTTCTCAAGAGTGCTGGTTGATGTCAAGTGCTTCTCCCAAAGCCTCCATGGAAGGGCTACTCTCCTTTATGGTTATCCTGTGGAAAAGCACAATACACCCTAAAAGCTATCCTAATGGGATAGAACAAGCTTAGTCAAATAAGAGGAGACATTGGAGGCTGCAAAAAAAAAAATTAAGAAATTGGTGACCTCCTGCAAGTGAAATTGTCTGGAATAGATATCTTTGAATGTCCACTTTTCATAAAAATGGAATGTTACTGCAGAGTAGCCTAATAATTCATAGTCATACTAACATCTGACTAAAAAATGTTTCCTCTTTTTTGCATTAGTAGATTCTCTCTAAATGTATACCAGATGTCACTGTGCAATTGCAGAAAATCTCCACCTCCATAAAGGGACTGTAGAGATTAAGTTTTCCTAGTTTTGGGGGGAACATATATAATCCTTCTGTAGCTTCACTTGTACCAGCAGTGAATAATTGGATTTAATCTTACTGAGCTGCGAGACAAAGTTGTCATGTAGAGCATGATTATAAAATAAATAAATAAAATATCTGGCTATTTTTAGGCCAGAAAACCTAGCAAGTTGTGAAAAGAGGAATGTTAGGGTGAGCAGAATCTTCTTGCCATGTCTGTTTGGTCATTATGTCTTGAAAAAGGTGCTGTCTGCTCAACTGAACTGAGAAAAGTTGACAATTAAGGAACTTAAGACAGAATGATTTGGGGTCTTTCAGTTGAGGTGGTGTTGGAACTTGTGTGCTCATCCATCAAGCTGATCAGTTCCTCTACTGCTATTCTGATGTGGTCTTCTCACAAGCATCCAAGTCTGCAGGGCAATCTTGGAGGGCAATCGTTCTGAAACAGAAACATTTCCTCTGGCTGGATGCTATTAAATAGGGGATAAATATGTCTCCTGGACAACCAACCAAATTGTAGCGTGCCAACTCTTCACCATTAGGAAATGTCTGAAGATGATGAAGCCTGAAGGATGACAGAGGGAAGAGGGGAGAAAAGCAAAAAGGACAGAACAGAAATTGCAAAGGGAAGAACAGGTTGAAGGAGAGGGCTGCAATCCAGGAGGCCCCAAGAAGCACCTGAAAAGACAGATAGTTTCACCGTGTCTTGAGCAGTTAAATTCAGGTGGAATAAAGTCAGGGAAGGGGGGAGAGGCTAAGCATGGCCAGTGAAAAGAAAGGGGCAACATAACTATTTTCAAACAAAATCTCTAGAGAATAAAGTACCAAGAAAAACAATCTGGGAATCAGAAAGAGGAGAGAACATATGGGAGCTGGGCGGGCAGAGATCTGGAAAGGGTGGCAGATGGATGTAGCTTTGCTGAGACAACACGTGTGTGTTTACACTAATCTGCCTCCTTGGAAGTGAATTGAAGGTCTTCATCAGATTTTTTTGGGATTTGTAAAATTTGGGTTTCACTGAAGCTGGCAGATTTCTGCCAGAGATCTTATTGATATACTAGGCTTTTGAAGTACTGCTTCTCTGGACTTCAACCCCCAAAAAAAGCCATTTTACTTTTTTGCTATCATTTGTGTCCTTATGTCTGGGATTCACATAGCAACTTTATATGATTAACTATCTGTTGACAGCTCATTACACATTATTATACAAAGATTTTATTGTTTTGGCTTATGAATACTCACATAATTCATAGGTAGCAAGGGCATAGCTGTGTTGGACAAAGAATTTTAAATAAGTCTTGATAAAGTGATAAGCCCTTGTGAATTTTGCTACACCATATTTCAGAGTCATTTGTGCAGCCTCAGGGAATTTTATTTCTAAGAGTAATATGACATATAATTGCTCTTCTCAATCTAAACAATATATTCTTGCAGTATTTAATCCTGAGATTTCTTTGTTAAGAGAGTTTAAAGTGTGTCTGGAAAATCTTATATTGGGGGTCAAATAGTTAAACTGTCATGTATCTCTGTATGTCTCTGGACACTCATATTCTAAAGACATCAGGCAGACATTTTTGACCCAGGAAAAGAAGCAGGATGACTTAATACCAAAACTATAACTATGTTTTTATTATCTTGTCTTCTTTAAAACTGACTTTAATTAAAAAACAAAACAAAACAAAACCAACCAACAACCAACCTAATCCTTGCAAGAGGAATTAATCTATAAGCATGATAGTTTATACAATTTTAAATAAACCAAACCAAAAAGAAAACAAAAACCAACCCTCCTGCCAAGATAAAATTGTTCTGTATGCGAAGTATTTTTTTCATATAATAGCTTTTTAAAGAATGTCTAGCACATTAATATTGCTAAGAGTATAAATCTTAGTACTGTCTCAGTGTGGCACCTGGACAGTGTTCCATTCACTGTAGGGGGACAGTATTTCTAAGTAATTAGATTCTTTCTATAGGATATTTTTCAGACTTCTTATGCATCTAGAATGTTGTAGAAATAATTTCATTGTCCCTTGGTTTTCAGTGGTGAAGGATTAGAAAACCAGCTTTTATTTAAATCACAGATAGTAGAAGCAGGTAGAATGGTGAAGTCTGGTTATTTCAGCCAGCATAACAATAAGTTCAGCATCACTATGTGATATTTTAACTAGCCAAGACTGAGCCCCGGGTGATAGCTCATATTTTATAAGATTAGGATATTTATTTTGTATTCAGTTACAAATGAAGGCAGTAATTTGGAGTTCATAAGTGATATTTAAAGCTGAAATGCTCTAAAAATTCACAACTGAATATAAGCTCTTTTTTGAGATGTGTTAACAATAGTGATTTCCACTACCAACCTGGTAACCTAACTGCTTCTTAGGTTACAGGTCTCAGCTAAACCATGGTATTCAATAGTCTGAACTAACAGAATGTTAACAATTTTAAAAGTTGTATAAATATTCTGTGTATAAATCTTTTCTATGTAGTCCAAGCTCTAGGTTCAAATGCAGAACACAGCACCATAAAGAAAGCATTAGACCATATTTTAATGTGTTTTTATAATTGAGCACTATTAACCAAAAACTGGTTTAATATGTTAAATATTCTTGTGAAATTATTGTGAATTATTAATTATGTGAAGCTTTATAGAGAGTTACAAATATCTTGGCTTAAACCATGTTTTTCAGAGGCTTGGTCAGACACCCTTTTTCTCCAAGAGTTGTAATCAATTGAAATGTGTAATACCCACACATTTCAGACTGCATTTTTCTTATCAAAATGGGCATGTTCCTGAAGAGGTAAGAATGAGATGTATCTGTATCCTACTGTGTGGAAAACCATTTCAGACTTCATCTTTTCTTGTGCAAAGGCAAATGCTGAAGCATCTCTGAGTAAGAGAAACTGCTGCATGCCAGGAGAGAAAAGGTGTCGCTCAAGTGTCACTGTTTTTACTGGGATTCATGGTCTCATAAAATGAGATCATATGATAGAACACTTTGCAACTCATTAAATGCATTCTCAAGGATGTGAAACTGCTTCCTGCTTCCCATTATTTTTTATGTTAGTCATCTGCAGTAAATATTTTACTGGTAGTTATCTAAACTAAGCATGAGAGCCAGTCTAACAGAAGAATTGCTGCGGGTGCAGCATCAGGCAGTGCTGTTGTCTTTCCCCTGTGCAGGGTGATGCAGTAATGTAAATTTTGGTGGGAACTATGTCAGGAGATGGGAGTGTTTGGTCAGGCACAGGAATCTGAAAGGTGACAATGAAGTGGCTGCCCTGACCTGTAGCTGCTCCTCACCCTCTGCACATTGGCAGTGCTGCCTGGCTTTTGCCTGGGCTATGCACACTGTTAGATTCTGGCTTTCACAAAGAATTACAGCAGAGATTGCTTTCAAATAATTAGCATCGTTTCCTCCTTGTAACAACATCAATTTAATCTAAGCAAGAGCCATCAGCCTCATTTCCTCTCTCCCTGAAAGTCACTGCTGGCCTCAAATAAGATGCTCTTCTGCTCAAATCCTTACTGAAATTGGAGACTGCTCCATAAGCAATGTTGAATATTGCCTCCTCTCCACAGGTATTTGTCTCACCAAACTCACAATGAAGACAACAGGTTTTCACATGTATTATATTTTTTTTTCCCAGCACATATATAAAGCTCATTGAAGTAATATGTTGTTTCTTTCAGTCCACCTGTTTGAAGGTCACTGGATTTCTAAGAAATATTATGAGTACTGGCCTCTGCTCAACATTCAAATGAGGTAAGGTTGCAGTTCAAATGCACAGGCTTTGAGTACAGAGGCAGAGCTTGACTCACATTTGGAGCGTTCTGACTAGATTAACTAGTCAGACTAGAGACCCTCTCTTTCCTTCTGTATTTGCAAAAGGAGGAAGGAGGTGGTGTCCTTCCTTTGCCTGCACTCCTCTAGCCTCACCTTATTTTTTTTTTTCCTGTTTTAGCATTATGAGGTGCATTCAGCTACTTCAAGATTAAAATTGGTCCACCTCAGCTTTTCCAGATATATGTAATTATGGTTTTAATTGGTGTTTGCAACACATGCAACCATCGAGGTCTTAATTATATTCATTAACAAGGCAGACTTTGAGGTTATCTATAGTGGACAAAATTTTGACACAGGTTATTCTTTTACTAAATATTTAAGTAATCAAACGGAAGAATAATACGACAACATGACAAATAAAAGACCCTAGAAAATATTTTTTTTCTTTTCCACTTAATATAATTTGAAATTAAAAAATAACTCTTAATCAAATTGTTCAGCACCTCATCAATGGAGAGGAATGGGGATTCTTAGGAGTATGAATCAGTGTGTATCCTGCTGAAACTACTCCTTTCTGACAGTAAGCTTTTAGAGGATGCTTTTACTGTGAAAATGAAAGGTTAATAGAGGCTGTTTTTAAACAGTTACAGTAGAGAGCAGGTTTAAGGGAATTTTCTTGCAGGTTATTTTATAAAAGAAGTTGGTATTATTAAGCATTTTTTTTCTTTTTATTTCTGATTAGAGATATCATTAGATAGATGGATGTTCCTATGATTTATGGCAGTCTGCTAAATTATTTTGAATATCTGGAATATAAACAGCAATAACATATGCTTAAAAGTGCCTCAAGGTTAACAAATGCTTGAGAGTGTGCTGGTTCAGATAGTTTTGTACTAGGCTTTTTTTCAGAGCAAGGAATGAATTCTAAAAGCATGTGTCAGCTACTGAAAAATTCAAAAAACAGTTATTTGGTCTGCCAGTGTTCTTTGACAGAAACCCTGCAGTTTAGCAGTACAAATAATTCTATGAAAACTGCACAACAGAAGAAAATTAGCTCGTTCCCAAAGAAGAGTATTAACTGTTCAGTTCAAACAAAGGCTTGTGCTGCTTGTCTCAGTCTGGAATGGAGCTGACACTTATCATAATGTATGTAAAGTGGCAAGGTAACATATTCAGTGATTTCCCAATCCTCCAGGCTCCACTAAAGTTAACAATGGTGGAGTGTTTGATTGATAATCTGATACAGGTTTTCTGGGCTTTGTTTCTCCTGTGATAAGTAGAATTACACTGTTGAAAAAAATGCTTTAACAAACAATAAAACATCAAACTCCACATATCTTTCCATCATGACAGAGGAGATACAAATTGCTAATACATTGTTGGTGCACTACAAATTCAATGTCATGTTACAGTGTACTGGGCCAAAGACTGCTTAAACCATTTCAGTAAAGCTTTCTTATCAGAGTAATCCCCTTTTACCATTACTCATTAAATTCAAGGTCAATTGAAGTCCCGTGGGGGAATCTTTCATCTATTTTATGTGCTTTGGGAGAAAACCATAACACATAAACAGCACCATAACTCCTGACAGAGCTAAGAGGTGACTGAGCAGCCTTAAAATACTGTCAGTACAGTCAACACCACACAGAAATACATGAATAAGGAAATAAGAATTGTACAGTGGCCTGGAAATATGTATCATAGTTGATTACTGCCTGCATTTGTGTGCTACCATGTTGTACAGAGCACTCTGTAAGAAATGCAATGATCTGTTATCTGAACTATAAAATGAGTTTCTAGTTTCAGTTAATTTATAGCTGCAACCAATCCTGTTAATTGGTCAGCATGGAATATAACAAACAGCAACACCCCTGCACTTGGGAGTGACAATATTATGAAGGATTTAATTTTAGTGTGACAGTAAGTGCAAAATATTCACTGACTGTGAAGGTAAACTTGTAACAATATAGGACTTCTTATTCAAACTAATCTCCAAAGAGTGTTACCAATAATATTAAGTTTCAAATTATTTCAAGGGCTAATGGGATATATAAAGCTCAAATATTTTTTTCCTCTGAACTGCAAGGCAAGTTATAGTCATACTACAGTAAATAAAACTACTAACCACATACAAAATTCTACAAACTCTGGAGTTTTGGCTTTGTATCTGAATGATGCCTGGTTCCAAACCCTGATCACTTATGTCAGTTTTCAGTTGACAAGAAAAGGATTAGGTTAAGAAAGCAGAGAATTAAAATCAAGCTGCATTTACAGTTGATTGCTTTCCCAATGAAAATAAGCTTGATTTAATTCAGTAATAACTTCTACTGTCTTTACCATTGCCGTTGAATTTTTTTTTTTTAATTTTGGATATCATCACTTCCTAGATAGTAATTACCCTACCTACATATTTTCTTTATTCAGACAAATAAACAAATAAAAATAAAACCAGTGAAGAATAAATTTAGACATCTGATGGCACAAAATACTCGAATACTGGTTTTTCATAAAGGTTTCTAAATGCTGACATTCATTTAAAAGCAAATAATCTGTCATTTTTTTACAGGTCTTGTGAAAAGCCATTTGTTTAAGACATAAGACATAAGAGTTTAATTATGCCAAATGCTGCTGTCTCTGTCTTGTGGTACTGCTGCACAGTAAAGCATCAAATTCACCTCAGTGCTGGCAAAAAATATATATATATCAACTATTTAATGCAGTTAATGCTAGGGTATGATGAACACATTCTCCTGTGTTATGGGAGACTCTTGTGTGTGTAACCAGCTTGGTAACTCATCTTCTGGAAGAATGGAAGGGTCAATGAGATATTTTTAATCTATGTAAATGATTATAGTAGGATATGGAATTTAAGCTGGTAGAGTGATATGGGAAGGGCAAAAAGACCTGAGATGAGATCAAGTTTGACCACTGATTGTAGAAACTATAATCACAAAGAGAATATACAAAGATTATTTCCATTGTAGCTTATGGATGTTTATGTATTTATGACAATATCCTGGGGTTTCTGTCAATTCCCTCTATTCCTTGTAATTTAGGGGGCCCAGGGTTTGACCACAAGAAGAAATATAACAGACTCAGGTACTTCATAAGAAAAAAATATGCCAAAATTTGCCATACTGCTTTGTCTCTCACAACCATCTTTAGGATTGTCATAAAAATACTCTAAACCAAACATGCAAGACCTTCAAACCCTTATTGTAAAAGATATGAACAAAATTTCCCACTTCACTTTCCTGTCTTTTTCAGAGAACTACTCGGAAAAAAAACCCACAAATGCAGCAGGTGGAGGACATCATCCTCACCACCAGTCTCCCACCTGTTTATCTCCTCCCTTGAATAAAAGCCCAAATTACAAACAGGAGTGGTCAGATTAGTAAGGTGGGAGAGCAGCTGTTTTGGAAGTGGGTGATGTGTCTGGGAATCGTGTCCTATATCCTGCTGGTCAGCCCCTGTTGAAATCAGCCTCTGGACATCAACAAAAAGTGAGTGACCCTATGCAGAAATACAACATCAGCACAAAAACAGGCAGGAGAAGGTAAGGGCTCTAAGGGTTGTTTCCTTATTGGATGAGGGCTGAAAAGATTTTTTTGTTAGTCTATGTTTTGATATCTGGAAGTTGTTATTTCACCACATCTAAAGTAGATTACAAGTAGAAGAATAGGTAATAACATGTGTTACTGTTCACAATTCATAATACGCCACTATAATTAATGCAGTGTGGGATATAGAAACACAAACAGAATTATGAATATTGTTGTGAAAATTACTGAGGAAAAGAGACATTCCAGGTAATTTTCAAAAGCTCTGATATGTTGTGATTTGGGACTTCTAGGCTATGGTGTGCTGAACTGATAGAGGCTTTTTTGTTTTGTTTTTTTTTTAATTTATTTTTTTAGGGCATTCGTGATCAGATCACCTTGTTCTTTCTTTACACTCTGCAAGAGGATATTTACTTACTTTGCCTTACTCTCTGATACTGTTATTTTTTCACATCAAATGTTTGGGAAAGAATGGTGATGTGGTCTTGTTCTACCCGTGCTGGCATGTTGCCATGCTCTCCCTGATCATGGGTGTAAATATATTCTCACCTCTGCTTAACCAAAAATAATTAAAAGAAAAAAGCCAAAATCATCCTTAAAGACAGCAGGACAGAGAATTCATAGAGGTGGGCATAACTTGCTGTTTCTGTGTGATGTTTTAAAAAGTTTATTGCAAATATTGGCAATAGGACTTTATGACTGTTGCAGTCCAAGACACATATCTCAGACCCACTTTGCATCCAGAAATTAGCTCTCTGAACACACAAATATTAGACATAATTCTAGAGCAAACAATAAAATACAAACAGGTTTTAAGTGTTGGAGTAATAAATGTTGTATTGATACACTCTGTTACTATGAGAGAAACACTCTCTCACAATAGAGATTAGACTTAGAGATAAACTCTACAAAAAAATATTTTTTAAAGATTTGCCAGGTTACTCTTTCAGCATTCTGGAAATATACTTTAACCTTCAGAGATAGTTGTTTTGAATGTCCAGAGCTACACCTTCAATAGTACTCAGCATTTAGTATCTCTTCAGTGTCACTGTCCCCTTTTTAAATGTTATGGTTTAAAAATAGTCAAAGCCTCATATATGTCCTAAAGTTTTTACAGAATTACACTTAATACTGGGCACCTGCACTTTATGCAGCCATTTTGACTGAGCATAAAACTTAGCAGTGATTGCTACCCTGGACTTCAGAAAGTCTGGATGGAGAAAAAAATTACTATTGAATAATTACACTGAAACATTGAATTTATTCTTCAGCACACTCTAGCCTTAATGTCTATAAAAAAAAAAAAGATGTTATGCCAATGAAATGTTACCTGATAAAGGTAATGAATATTACTGAAATTGGATTCATATGCATATGTGTACTGTGTTAAACTTATGCCATCTGATCCTTCACATTGTTTTTTATGAATGTGGTAGCCAAACTGGCAAAACTTCATGTGGGTGGATGGTATGTGGATTTATTCAAAAACTATTGATAAATTCACATTCAGTAAATATGAGTTCACTCAAGAGGAGATAATTTGAAGTGACAGGTGAAGATGCTTTCATATATTCTTAGAGTCATTGTTTGGGACTGATTTTCTGTTACTATGACAGCCTTTCTTCCACTAAATAGGGATGTGGGTTGTTGAAATAGTCATTGGAGCTGCTAGCCACTTTTATACAGCCAACAAGTAATTAGAGCAAGGACCCTGAGGTGGTGAGTGACTCATGGAATAGCTTAGGGTGAAATGGACTACTACAGATCATCTGTCCACCTTACTCCTCAAAGCAGAACCAACATCAAAGTTGGATCACAGATTTTCATTATATACCACTCCTTTTAAATGTTACTACAAGCACTTGTGATAAATATTAAATGGCATACACATAACAAATAATAAGGAAAAACAAAGTCCAGAAGGTAAGCAAATCTGAGACCAAACTGCAAGTAACACAAATACCTTACCTGGAAGGCGGTGAGATTTGGCCATAGGGTTATATAGTTAGGACCTTGAGACAAAAAATGTAAATAATTTTTTTCCAAGAGTCACAGGAAAAACACTTCTGCAGGATTTTATGGTCACTATAGATCAAAAATTTATTATCTCTGTAGTGACAACAGGCTGGAAAAGCAGCTTTTACTCTTGGCATGCATCTTTTGGTTTATTTGCTGGTAAGTAGAAGTAGTAGTGAGATTGCAAATGTTATAAAGCACAAAGATGAAGAATGCTTATAAAATACCCAAATCAAACAAAGAAAAAACCCCAATGCCAAAATGTGCTGCCCACTATGAAACTAGAGAACAGAAATAATTTGAAACAAGCTCAGCCTTTCTGGTTAGTTGGTTGTTTAACATAAAGGTTTTACTACATGCCTTCTGTAAGGAGAGCAGAAACATCCCCCACTATGAGTTTTTAAAGGAATATTTTCACTGATTACCTTCTGTTTAACATAACAAAGGCCAGAGAATAGATATTATATTAATATATATTGCAGAACAGAAAACTTTCCAGACACCCTTCTATTAATTCTTATGGACCTCACAGTTAGCCTTTTTCCTCAAATAAAGCTGATTAATTAATACATCAGTCTGCCCAAATTTTAATCAGTTTAGTCAAGTGAAGACCTGCTTCATTTTTTTTGAGCCTTTGGTGACAGCCCAATGCCTTTTGATAAGTAAAATGAGATTGCATCAACTTAATTTCCTCTTTTACCTGTCTATTGAGATCAGAATCCTTCAAAGATGTGTCATGACTTTTCATTTAATAAGATATGTTGACTGTTCCTAAATGTACCCTTTTTAATGTGTCCACAAACTCTGTTCTTATTTGAAATAACTGAATACAGTAGAAAGTGCCAAAGTGTTGGGTGTGTTGGTTTTGTTGCTGGCTTGGTTTTTAATTTCATTCCATTTACCATGTTTTAATACCTGGTCATTTTTAAGTAAGAAATCATATGCTACACTTGTTACTTAAGCTATATCATGCTTCAGTTCCTTCTAATCTCTTGGATTAATATCATCTGGTACTGATGAACATGTTTTTTTTCTGGACTTCAATTTAATGCAGAACCATTGACATATTATCCATTAAAACAAACAAAAAAAAGGGTCTGTGGCAAGGAAGAAGCATATTTCTGGTGGGAGTATTTTCTAAATGCTTCTGCATTCACTATGTATAAAAATTCATTTCATTTATCTCCTTTGGCCTTATCTTTCTATGAATTCTTCTTTTCTGCCTTGAACATTTTGTATTGTGCAGCCTTTCTAGCAGGTTTGGGGCTTTTGATGGTTTTGTAAAAGGATTTATTTTTTACCTTTTAATGCATTTTTTAAGTTGTTCTTTAAACTCTTTGGCCTGCTTTGTTTTTTACATTTAACCTGTCAGAGTTCATTCTCCTCTCTTTTCAGCATTTGAACATGTCAGCTTTTTAAAGGTCACTTTCTCCCTTCTGAAACCTCATCTAAAACACATGTTACTGATCAAAACCAGGATACAGTAAGTTAAAGGTGAAGCCACTGCTGGTCAGTGACAGTTGTGGTATTAATGGGAATCCAGGCAGGAATGGAGAGCTGTTGGATGGTCAGGATTTGGCAGTCCAAAAACTAGTTTGTGTTTGTGAGATTTTTTCCTCTCCTCTCTCAGCTCCTGCCTGAAAATGCAAACCTGTTGCTGCTTGTTACCCTGAGCACACTGGGGTAAAAAAATATAGAATTTGTAAATTAACATTTACATCTGTAAATGAATAGAATTGCATCAAAAGTTCCTTTTTTCTGTTGTAAAAAAGCTGTCTTTTCCTTGCTGTTGTTAAATGTATATTCCTTTGAACTCTGGACTTGCCTCCTGCAAAATCTCTGACAAAATTCTCCCACCTAGACCCTTGTGTCTCTGAACAGAATTTATAAAATAACATTTTGTAAAATCATGAGGAAATAGTGCTTGTAAATACAATTAAATAACATTTTAAAACATATTTTAGAGATAAAACCTCCACATGAACTAAACTTCAGAGCTTATTGGCTCTAGCCCATTTTACTTTTATTTCATAGCTCTTACGAGGAATTTCAGAAGTTGTCAGCTTGAAGTCCTGGTTTGACCTCTCTACTGAGCTTGCTGGCCAGGATCCCCTAAGAATGATTGTAAGTGATGGGTGAAGAATTAAAAACTTGCAGAGAGAAAAAAAAAATCAAGCAATCCAGAATGAAAATCAAGAAAATTCTGTACAAAAAAGTTCCACGTGTCTCTGAGTAACTTAGAAGCATTCAGCTGCCATAATGAGATATTTAATTATCAGGTAAGGTTTAAATATCTTAAAAATCAAATAATACTTCTAACATGCACTCTTCCTTAGCCAAACAATTCTTGCTTTGAGCAAGTAATTGCAAGACACTGAAGTCTATTTATTATACATTCCCACTGCAGAGAACTAAAATAATAGCAGTTACACAAGGCAATTTATCCTAGGATCTAATTTAAGGAACTGTTTGATTATAGTTTTTCTTTTTAAATCATAAAGATGAGATGTTTCAAAACATGGTTTTAGTGTGTTTTGACCAGAAAACAACCCTGTAAATAACAGCTTGCACCTGAGAATCTTCTCAGAGTCTGTAGGTTTCTGTCTCTTAACCTGAGGTTTTCAAAAGATTATTGTTATTTTCTCTCCCAAAAATGTGACAGGAGAACACACTTGTATCAGAAGGTATCTGCTATTCCATTTACTTTATTATACATCAGGAATAAACCCTATGAAAGAATAAGTTTTACTTCTATGTAAATCTGAAACACAGTTGAGTTCATCCTTACATTGCAAGCAGTTCTTTAATTAGTATTTTACACTCTATTGCCAAACAATCATGGAAGGCATGAATTATCTGGATTAATCAAGTTGAAATAATCCTATATAGGTATTGTGATTTTTAGTCACATGGCTCAGCTGGGGCTTTAACATGTGTAGCTTTACATCATATCAAACAGCCACAGCTTCCCCATTATCTTGTAAGGTAGAAAACCTCCCAACTGTGCAGTTCTTACAGCTTAACAAAGGTGCTCCTTTCAGAAGGAGGGTGATTTACTGTCTTTATAATAAACACACTGCCTCCTGCACTGCTTGTGGCCATATGCACAGTGGTACTATTTCTCAGCACAGTTGCCACATGTTGATTTGACTAGAGGAAATGTTTCAGCTCTTGGCTGTGTCAGATTTAGGCAGGGCTGCATCAGAGACTTCATAAAAACCATGCAAAGAAATGCTCTAGGCTTCACTAAGAAAAGCATCCTATACATTTTTACTGCTAGGATGTCCAAACTTTCTGATAATCAGACAGCAGGGGAGCACAGACAGAAATGCAGAATTCCTATACTCCAGAACTGCTAGGTTGTGTTGTTCTGGGTTTACAAAATTCCACAAATCTGACACAAGTTCACCTACCCAGAAGACATTTTCCTACTGACTGACATGAATCAGAAATCCTGTTACAGTCAGTCCTATTCCCAAACTCAAAAATGAAGGTAACAAAATCCATTATTATTTAATCTGATTTATTTAAAGAATAAATAAATTCCCTGTGGAGGTGAATTACCAGTCAGACATCAATCTGGGTAACAGACCTAAGAGAGTTTTCTGCTCACACTTGCACGTGATGCTCTCTTCTTAGTCCCAAAGCAGTTTAACTGCCCAGTAGAGACATGGGTTGATTTAGGGACACTCCTCCAAACATAGGAGACAATTAGTTTTCCACAGACTAGGGCTCTGAAGTCTTATGTTACATTGCTGAAAAAGTCGTCCTTAACAAATGCTAGTGAAATAGCTTCAGCTCCTCCATCTAGGGGAGGAAAACAACTTCTAGCCAATAACTAACAACTGTCATTCCTTTGCTGCTCGGCACATCCATGTTCCAAATTTACTTGCCAAATAACTGCTGTGAATAATGCTTGGTCTGTAGATTTTCCAATAATTTCCAGTAATAAAAACACTCAAATTTTGACCATTTATTAAATGCAGAGGTTGCATGGCATTCACATTCTCTAGTTACACATAACTTTTAGAAGTAGGCTGCCAGTCCAAGGGTTTCCAATTACAAAAATTTATCTTGCCCAGCTCTTCTGCTTTAAAGAAAATGTGTAACATTTGCTCCCTCTCTAGTTTGCAGTCAGGAACATTCCTGATTTGCAGGCTTGCTGAGGAGTATCTAATTGTCAAGCAAAAAGCTTTAAACTTTTGGAAAATTATACTTTAAAAAGTGTTTAACTACATGTAATCATCTCACTTCAAAGAAAGATGCTATCAGCAGATGTGACCTGGTAGATAGTTAAGCAAGAGGAAAAGAATGCTCAGGTGATAATTAGGTATTTCTCTTGGAGTAGAAAATAAAAAATTACAAATGCTGAACAAAAATAGAGAATTTCTGATTCATGTTGATCCAGCATGTTGGTGCAAACACCTCTGCTTCAGCCCTTTAATTATTTCCAAGTTCTCCTCAAAACTGCAGCAGTCACTGCATGTTAAATAATTCTTTCAAGTTCACACAATTTTAAGCCAAATTAAAACCTCAAATGCACATCAGAGAACACATTTTGTCTAAAGTCTGTAGTTTGAAAAGAAAATTAACTCAATCCTGCTTCCACGTGGCTGAACTTCTATGTGAAGAGATCAGCTTTTTTCAGTGTATAGCAAGCTCTCCAGTCTGTGTAGATTAGTGATTAAAATATCTACAGTATGATAAGATGTGATCTCATATCCTATTTGAGTGGCCAAGTTAAATTAGAAGCAATTAGGACTAATTTGGCTTCTTCCTGAGATCATAAATGTGGAGATGAAAGCTCTGATTAGAGAGCAGGGAATGTAGCTTTATTTGATTTTTGACTGAATGGCTAATGTGTGTCTTACCTTTGAAGATGTGAATTACTAAAATGACAGCAAAATAATAAAAACATCAAAGCTAAATTTATTTTAAGGATTAAATGGATGAATTAAAGTCAAAAGGTACAATTTTTTTTTTAAGCAACTGGCAAGAACTACTGGTATTTCAAAATACCTCAAACCTTTTGTAGTTATTCTTTGTGGCTTTATGACATAAAAAGCATGAAAAGGAAGAAGGTTCCTAAATTTTCAGGTCTTAATCTTGTAACCTGAGAGATTAAAATAATTTCCATTTCTAATAGGGGTCCCTTCAAACCAATGGGAAACTCCTTCTAATCCTATGTTCCTGAGTTGAATTATATTTTATCTCAACACTTTTACTCTATTTTATTTTTTTTTCAGGTCTATGTTTCATGGTCTTAGACATTCAAGCATTTATTCAGCAAACAAAATGGACACATAACATTCAGTCTCATTTTCAATACAGTTTTACACTTAGGAATGGCCTATTGAATTCATTGTTGCTATTCTTCTAAGGCAAACTATTCACAGGTTCCTTTATA
>JANHGL010000734.1:0-37426 GCA_024611195.1 Ceyx melanurus
GCTCAGCCTCGCGTTGGCTGCCTACGAGAGCGGCCTGATTGGCTGCGGGGCTCTGCCGTTTAAAACAACCTCCTCGCCCCCTCATTGGCGCGGCGCCTCATGAATATTAAGCGCGGCCGAGCGGCGGTTGGGCCGGCGCGGGTGAGGTCATTCATTCAAAACCAGCGCCCGCCGGGGAAAGGGCAGCTCGGCAGCGCGGGATAGATGCGCGGGTGCGGGAAAGTTGGCGTGGAACGGCGTGGGGAGGAGGAAGAGGAGGAGGAAGGGGGGATCCGGACGCCGCGCAGACCCGCGGAGCCTCCGCTGCGAGCTGAGCGGGAGTGCTACGGGCGGTGGTCGGGAAACTGCCCTCGCCACGTGTTTGCGGCTCCTCAGGGGAGCCGGCTGCCCCACTCACCGGGGAATCGGCTGGGGTCGTCCGGGGAGCCGCTTGCACGGCGTGCGGAGCCGACCCCAGCCCAGCGTTCGTCCCTCCGCGCTACACAGCGCAGAGCTGCGGTGTGGGTCCGGCTGGCGGACCTGCCTCAGCCCGCGTTCGTGCGTTGGAGACGCGCTGCGAGAGCCGAGGGAGCGAGGGGCAGGAGCAGGACGAGGAGCAGGACGGCAGCATCCCGGGGGAGAGGGTGGGAACCCCCGGCCTACAATAGCCCTTTCTTGCTAATTTCTGCCCTAAAGCCATAAGGGCCCGATTTCGGTCTCAATGACACTCTTAGCACGGCCGGTTCCTAATGTCACAACAGGGAGGGAACCGAGCCCAGAGTAAAACTCCACTGACAGTCCCAGCACACGATGGATGGCAAAGGAACTGCGGAGCTATAAACTGCGTGATTGTCGTCTGTGATCAGAGAATTTTACTCGTTCATCAAATAAAACTTCTAACCAATTAACTTGAATTACTATTTCTGACCTACTTCCAAAATGTCTTTGGCATTAATTTAATAGGATTTGTTTGTTATTACAGAGGCTGTTTGTATACAAGGAAATCTGAAAACACACCCTACTGACTGACACTAACCTCATGTGGCTCTGGGGACAAGGAGAGCCTTTGGCTCTCGAAAGAACTATTTCCTATAGGGCAGCTGCCAAATGGTTAAACTGGTATTAGTGGCTGACCACAATTGTTGGTTGGCTTGGAAAAAAAGGTCTGTTATTTTAAGGCTGGAGTGGTAAGACTCAGAAACCACCGTGTACTGTTATGGGCTGGGCGTAACTGCCATTCTTATTTTATGATAGCCAGAAGAAACAGTTGCCCTCTTTAAGGAATAGATAGTGAAAAGAAACCTCCACCCTGGGCTGAGACAGCAACAAGCAGCAGGGTTGACCAGATAACTGCCCTGTGGAAGCTCTTATGGCTATAACAACATAAAGTCACAGGTTGCCTTTGCTGGAAGAGGAGTTCCAACCTCCTGCTGACAGATCCACTGAGAAGCATGCAGAATTGCACCCAGGATTTCAGCCAAAGTCCTGCCTGCATGTCTCCCCTAGGGTGCACCTCAGCTGGTCTAGCAAGTGCCCAAATCCAATTGTTGCAGGACTGCTGAGGCTTAGAGACTTTACACCCATGTCCTTTTTAAAGCATATATGGTAAAGCCAGTCTCACTAGCCTCTTGCCCTATTTCTACCTTCTAAAACCAAAAGCATAAAGCAAGGGGTTCATTCATAAACATTAATGAGGCTACCTGAGGGACTGTATTTTATGATGATGCTACAGAATAAGACAAGCAATAGTACTGCAGGATAATCTCTTTGTAGCTGACAAACATCCATCTCACCTATTTTTAGGGATACTTTAAAGTGTTTCAAACTAGTTGAATAATTAAGGCTTTTTTCTTGGCTCTGATTTTTTTTTTTTTTCCTCTGAAACACTTTCTTTCTCAAACTGCAATCACATCCTACAGAGCACACCAAGCTGGGAGCATTACAAAGGCAAGGGGTGGCATCCTGAGGCTTGCTCAAGGAGCTTGCTAGGGCAGGCACCTGGAATCAAATGCCCAGTCCTGCTAGTCCCATCCAGAGCATCCCTCCCATTTCTTATAGGCCAAGGGAAACACTCCCTAAGACACTTGTTTTAGGAAGGCCAGGAAAGTTTTGACAGCTGTTCAAGGGGCAAAAGAGATATATTTTGGTAGCTGAGAGACAGCTGGGTTGAAGGTTTTGTCCTAGCACTCACAGCATGGTTTTGAAAGCAGCACAGAACTGAGTAGCAAATGGGTGGACATAACCCCTGCAGGCAAAGCTTTTACTCACCCCCAGAGCTGCTACTGCTGAAAGAAATTCTCCTGCAGGGTTTTTTGCCCTGCACATTGTACCTGGCCCCCACACCCAAGCACTTCCTGCAGTGCATCAAGAAAACAGCCTAGAAAGCTGGCTGAGCAAATCTAACCCTTTGCTGCAACCTCTTCCAGGACAGGCAACCCCACTTCTCCTGCACCCCAGCTCCAGCCTTCACCTGGCCCCTCTAACTAGCTCACTAACCTAACCTAAGCAAGGCCCAAAACTCAACCTCCTTTCCTGCTAGGTTAGTTTTCTATGGGGTAATGGTCTGAACCAGTGTACCAAGGAGTCAAGTGACTATCAGAGCTAAGGCAAAGGAAGGAGCAGAAGAGTACAGCCAGGAGCAGAGGTACACTCCTAAAATGCATGTGCTTGGCAAGTTTTAAGGTTTTTGTTTCTTGCTTTGATATTACAGATTACAGCATATTTATGCTGTAGGAAGCATGAGAAGAAAAACAAAACCAGAAGAAATTTTAGGATGCCTGGCTTGTGGCACGGAAGGCAGCAAGGTTTGCAGAGATGCTAGAAAACCTCAGTGCATAGTCTCATACCTGCCCTTCAGAAAGTTCTGACCTGATCCCCACTATGACTGCTACAGGTGAGATTTATTTTGCAAACACATGCTTCATTTTTAAGCAACTGTCATACCCTGCATCTTGCAGCAGGGACCCAGGCCAGGCAATATAAGGACTGAGGCATAAAATTTGGTTCAAGGTGCCCCAGCAAGCAGACAGCTTCCAATACTTGCAGTAGCTTGTTGTTGAGAAGACTGACCAAAGCCCTATTCCAGCTGGAAGTGTCAGAAACACAAAAGGCTTCTGGCCCACACACATCATGTTGATGCTGTCCAGGAAACGGAGGAGATGCTAACAGCTGAGGACATACCATTATCTGCCAAGACAGAATGACATTTCCTCTTCAGCTAGAAATGATAGAACAGAGGCTACTGTGAAAAAAGCTGGATTCACCAAGGAGTCCTCCAACAAATCAGTGAGTTACTTTAAATTCATGAAAGTCATTCATAGTTACAAATGAAATGCTTTTTTCTTCTCCCTAGAATTGACTGATGTCCAGAATAAGTTCACCTATTCTTCAGCCAACAGATGTCACAGAATCACAGAATAATTATGGTTGGAAAGGACTTCCTAGATCACTGAGTCCAACCATACCAAAAAAAAAAAACCCAAAAAACCAGAACACCACACCACACATGTCATCTGGACATGAGTGACAACTTGATGGTGTCAACCTTCTCTGACCTGCTTTGGTTGTGTCAGATGTCTAGCAAAACAAGGTCCACCATGTATTTAAGCTGTTCAGAAGTGCTGAGAAGGACCAGAGTGATAACCAGTCTTTGTGGGACACTGTATGATGGGCGTGGTAAGAAAACTGCATCTTCATCACCACTGATCACCACACATCCAGCCATTCTGACAACATGCCTCAACCATTTCATTCCCATTTGTGAGATCATGAATTCCTCAGGGCAATCCTGAAGGATAACAACTGTGTGTGAAAGATTAGTCCTCAAGGCCTTTAACAAGCTTCCCGGTCTAAATACAGATCTCAATGAATGAAATCAGCCTGACATTGTGTGTAACTTCTTACTAGTTTCACCAGGCATTCATTCAGCACTTGGGATGATTTGAGCCAAACAGCTGATTTGATGTGTCCTTACTGGGTTTGTTCAATATTGGTCAGAGCACCTTGTGTTGGCTGTCTTGATCATGAGTAGTGTCAACTACTAATAGCTAGGAAGAGACTGGTATGAATTAAGACACTGACATTTCAAAGCATCTTAGTGAATTAGAAACACACCAGCCACAGAAAAATGAGTAGGGCCCTTCATGCAGAGATATCCTCGAAATGAGCTACTGTGTTTGAAAAGCTTCCCAAACACACACTATCATTTCCAGGAAGAATAAAACAATTACCTGGTTCCCATTTTGGAAGGGCAAGTCAAATATGCAGTGCATTGCCAAAGCAATTTCCTTAGCGAGGAGCTTCTTGGGCTCAGATTGGGCAGCACCACTGGGAATAGCCACGAAAGATACTCTAGTCTGCAGCACACATGCTTGGAGATGTGCAATTTCACTCCCCTGACCTCTATTTTCCAGTGCTCATACCTGAGTTTCTACCTTTCTATCCACCAGCCAATGCAGTTATCATTAATCCAAGAAAGTCTGCAATGAGGTATTGGATAGCAGTACAGCATCAGTCCTGCTACCCTGTACCCAGCTTTGAAACATGTTGAGACCGTGACTGTGTGCTTGAATTAGAAGCATCCCATGTTGTCATTCTCCTGACCACTGCACTGGGCAGTTTGAGTCAAGGAGTATGGAAGGCATCAAGAAATCTCAGTGGAAAGCCTGGAGCCTTCTACCTGCTGTCCTCTTCAGCTAAGAAGTTATTTTCTGTGGTCTTGCAGGCCGCAGAACACCATGGGTCAGAGGAAAATATAGAAGTCTCCCAAGAAGAAACACACCTTGCTCTTCACAGGGTGAAGAAGTTCAGGAATACATTTCTGATAAATATTCAGATCTATCAGGTATACAACTCATTTCCCATGAAACTTTTTTTTTTTTTTCCAGCAACCTGGACATTCAATGTCAGCACACTAAAGATGCAGAAACACCGGAGAGGGAGCTGCCCACCTCCGTCACAAGGACTTAGCTACAAGGCACATACCAGCAGCACTATCAGCCCCATTCCCAGCCATTCCCCAAGGCTGGGTCCTCACCAGGCTCAGAGCAGTCAGAGGTGGTTGAACTCCAGCACACCAGCTCCGTGAGACCAGCACTGACACAGCAACCTCTGCACAACATCGTACGCTCCTCAGCGGTGCATCAAACCATCCTGCCCTTAGCAAAGCCAGTTATTCCATTGTGGTCACTAAACTGCAGTTTAAGCAGTATAATTACAACTGCATTTGGGGCTTCCACTTCTGCCTGGATCACATCTCTTCACAGAGCTTACCCACCGGCAGAATTCTCGAGTGATGATTTGACCCGAATGAAAAGGCTGATATAAATACATCCGAAGGGTTCTGCCAGCAATTAAGAATATAGGGCGGGGGGAAATCCCTCCTAGAAATCTAACAAAGCCAGGAAACCTTTTTAAGCAGAACCAGCCTATCAGAGTGACAGAGTTGACATTTAAGGTTGGATGGACAATAGCAACATGAAAAGTGTTAAATGACCTGTTCATCTCAACAGCATATTCATTAGGCTAGTTAGGGGGCTGTTTCAAAAGCCTCCAGTTTGGACCTTGCCTCTCCCATCACTGACCTTCTGTGCCAGCATGCAATAGAGACTAAGAGGCTCAATTAACCCTTCTCTAACTGGTATAGTCAAAAGCTGTTTGCAAAGTTTTTACATGTGCAAGAGCTATTTTTAATTTATTTCTTTTTAAATCAAGATTTTGACCTCAGTAAAGATGAGGAGGAATCCCTCCATATGAAACCCTCCCAGTCTTACAACACATGGGATTTCCATGCGTGGATTTTCTGATGCCTGTGGCTTAAGGCCGAATTCCAAGTCCTGTAACTGTAGTAAAATATTTGTAATTGCTTACTGGGATCTCAGCCAGTGAGAATATTTCCTCTTTAACCTATGAAACAAAGAGTTATCTTAAGTGCTGAAAGTAGAAAATAAAATTAGCAATGGTGTTTAAGGAGCTTGCCAGTGTACAAGTTCAGAATGACAGAGGTTAATCTGATCCCAATTCAACTACAGGAAACCTAATGTTCAAACAATTAAAATATTAGTCCAGATGAACAGGTGACCCCCTCAAGTCCCCTAATGGGGTGGCACAGTCTGTTATCCCCTGTAGCCATATCCCATTAAGCTGACACCTCTGCAGGAGTAGGATACACTCCCAGTTGCACACACAAAATTAATTATTGTCAAATGCACTTCATGGGGACTGAGGTGAGAAATACAAGTTAAAATAATTGACAGTCTAATAGGCAGCAGTTCAAAACCTCCTTGCAGTATAACCACAGGCAAGGTAAACAGAAACTCACAGTTACCTTCACAGGTGGGCTGCTCCCACTTCTTGTGACATTGTCCCAGCTTCTCTTGGCTTTTTTCTTCCTTTCTCTCCCTTTTCCCCCTTCTGTTTTTGCTTCCCTTCACACCTCAGCACTGGCTCTTTCCCAGCACATGCTGCCAAGCTGCCCAGGGGGTGCCAGGCAGGCAGTTTGCCCCTGCACACCTGCTCCAAGAGATTTGCCACCACGGTGCAGCACCTCCTACGCGGCCAGACTCCTGGAAATTGAGTGCCCCCTGCATACTGTTTCCTTGCATTCCCAGCTCGTCTCTGCTCCCTCAGCTAACACATCCTTCTTGCCACAACACCTTTCTTCAGGCATCTCCTTCCATGCTCAGCTACTACAGGGCCATCTGCTTCCATGTATCTGCTTTGAAAAGAGGCACTATCCCAAACCCTCTGTAAAGGATGCATACCTGGCATATGAGCAAGATTCAACTTCAGAAGGGCATTTCTGCTCCCATTTTGCACACAAAGAACCACACTCAAAACATTTAAAGGCATTAAAAAAAACCCCAAAGCAAACAAAATGTATGTATCTATCCCACCAAGCCAAATAGAAGTAGAAAGAGAGGACAACTGGAAACAATCTCTGCAAGTCTCCCATAGTCTTCAGAGGAGATGGAATCTAGATGTAATTTTAAAGGAGAAGATTTTAAGTGTTTTCCTTGCACTTTAATTGGCAAGTAATCAGACCACATTCAATGCAACACAAGTTCTTGCAATCACGCTGTGACAGAAGACCAAGAAACTCTATTAGGAATCTAATGCAATTACAACCCAACAGCAGTCCAGCAAAGGACCAGATATAAAGGGAAGCATGACCCCACATTAGAAAGAAGCTGGTGATGATGGGGCTAAGGTGTAGTTCAGACACCACCGAAGTGACATTAACGGAAGCAATCAGAATTGGCTGATACTGGACAAGAGAGTTTGCCACCAGATACTTATTTCACAGTGCTAAAATGTCACTATAGTCAGAGATACTTTCAGATCATCTAATAACTATTTCTAAAGCCACAAATACCCTCTCTCACACTCAACAACATCTGAACACAAGTTTGTACCATTTTCTCTGTGGGAGTCCTGCCACTGTCCACACAAGGATCAGGGCAGCATGTCACATAAAGACAATGCATCAAAGCCACTCACTTTCAGATGAATGGAAGAGGAGACTAATCTGCTTGAAATATAATCTGGGTGCTATAGTATCTCACAACACATTTCTGAATGAAGCTTTGGGTCTGGACTTAGTTTGTGACTTTTAGAGGCAGGCTGCCTGTCTCCAGATGCCCGTGTCACTGCCAAGACGAGGAGTGACGTACAAAGTCCTTGGCAAGAGAGAAGGAGGAACAAATTTTCTCCACAGGACTTGTGAATGAAGAGCTCAGTCTCTTCCCTGCCTGGCCAGGCTGCTGAGGCTGTTGGCTGCAAGAGCACATTGCACAGGCCAGCTCTCCAGGTGTCTTCTTCAGCAGGTGGAAGGTCTAGTTGTGAGAAAACAAGAGAAGTGTTGGGTGATTCCAACCTGGTGGGGAAACATCCTCCCTAGCACAACAGGGCTTTAAGAGGTGTTAAAAACCTAATTGTCAGAAAACACATAAGCAATATAGGTCCTGCCAAGGTGGAGACTAAAGCAGGTTTTCTTGATTTGTGACCCTGGACTACACTGTTGGGATGCAAGATCTCCAAAACTGGCTGTAAAGCTAGGAAATGAGTACATTGCCCATATGCACATAGACTCCCAAAAAGCAAGGGGAAAATACAAGTTGAAGTTATAAGTACTTGCAGTTTAGGAGAACATTTAATTGGTTGTAAAAAAACCCCACCAGGGCGACACTGCATAAGATGGTTCTTGGATTGTATTTGAAAGGTTAGGTGGTCCTTTAGTTAAAGGGGAAACGAGAAATACTGACTCAGAAAAAGCCCTCCAAGTCCCTTAAGCTTCTCCCACTCTTCCCCATGACCTCCATGTCCCCTATACATTTTTTCTTCTCATAAATCTGTTCAGTAAATATCATTTCCTTTTTGGTATCGGTTTGGTGCTATCACTTCACCATAGCAACAGGCAGCAAACAGCAGCTCCAACAACTGGAAGTTGTTGGCTGACTCAGGTGGGTTCTCACTGTGGCAGCAGGTTTGAGTGAGTCTCTGCTTTTGGGAAAACGTTCAGTTGCATCATTCTAGATTTAATTCCATTAAAGGAGAGTTTATACAATTAACTAAATGCCACCAATTAAACTATCAAGAAGGCAGGAATATTTTCCGTCACACTGCAGTTTGTATGCAGTTAAGCTGTAATCAAGGTGTGACAGCAGCTCCTGCAGACAACACCAAGCTACTTTTAAAGTTTCTACCTCATGTTCTGGTGATGGACATGGAGCATGAAGCCCACTGGGGCAGCTGGGTCCCTCCTGGGC
Source organism: Ceyx melanurus (assembly GCA_024611195.1). Taxonomy (NCBI): domain Eukaryota; kingdom Metazoa; phylum Chordata; class Aves; order Coraciiformes; family Alcedinidae; genus Ceyx; species Ceyx melanurus. The sequence continues at coordinate 8,745 of JANHGL010000734.1, forward strand.
AGTTCCCACACACAGGCATCTCTGTGCTGGCATGTGCCCCACTGCCAGTGGTGCCCGAGCTACCAGAGCCTGGGATGAGATCTTGCAAAAGATCAAAAGTCCAGGTCATGCCCAAGCACTGCCCAGCAGTGAGGATGGATCTGAGCTAAGACTCTAGAGAATGAACTGAAGCAAATGAGGCTCAATCCTGCTGCTGGATCATGAAGGTATTTGTTACCTTACTGAAAAGCACAGGACCTTTGTAGACTGTGACAAGATCAGCTCAGGTGGCTGCCACCCAGAACTCACCTTTGATGATGGGGGAAGAATTTATTTGAGGGGAAATTTGAAAAGCAAGGATGTAGATTTCTGCCAAGTGCTCCTGAATTATTCTTCTTACTTTACATTGGTTGAACATCTGTTTTCTTAACATATTTAATCCCTATTTTGCCTAAGAGTATAGGAACATTACAATGAGCAAATAGCAAATATATTTACAGTTAAATTGTTTTTAACATTCCATAATGTATGTGTGCACCTATTCCTTATTGACACACACATATGTATAAATATATACATTAAGAATTGTTTTACAGTTAAAGGAGGATGAAGTTTCCTCCCAAAAAAATGCAACTATTTAGATTTTCTTTTAGGTCAGTTAACCCATTTCAGGTTGAAAAGATATTGTTGGTTTGGTTAAGATAGGGGTGTGTATTATATACCCATCATCAAAGGTTCCACTGAAGTCAATTAACTTCTTTTTTTTTTTTTTTTTAATTACAACTTCTCATATCAAGACAAAGTTGTTTGATAAAATTTTCCCAAAATGTCTCAGCTTTGTGCTTTTCTCCAACTAAAAATAGATGCCTTTCAAAGAAAAACAGCTTCAATCACAAAAGAAAGACCAACATACTGAAAAGATTAAAACAAAATAAAAATCAAAAACCTGCCAAACTTCTTTCCCTGTATCATCAGAGGCAGCACATTTTCAGGATGTCAGCAGCAGCCCAATGTATCTGGCATTTAAAAATATCCAAATAGCTTAGACCCTGCACAGCTATACTTTAATTCATAAGCTGGTGTCCAAATCCTGACCTCCAGTTAGAAACCCCCACTGAATTCACTGGAATTTCACAGATTAAATGCAGAACAGAATTAAATTTGGTGTCACTTAAGTATAATTTGACCCATAATATATTGTTTGGTGGGAGATGTTTTTTTCCCACCACTTCATACACTGATGAGATAAAAATTTGGTAACTCAAAATGTGTTTCAGAATTCCATTTTCCTGGGGAAAAAAAGTATAATTATATGGAAATGGCAAAGTTATTTGGTCTTGCTGTGAACATGGTAACTGTGGTCTCTGGGTCGTCTCGTGCTCTTTCTGCCTTTCCATCAGCTCATTTGTCTTCCATGTGGCTGCTTGTATATATACAATTGTCTCTGGTTATCATATGCTGAACATGATTGTTAAGCACTCAGATTTATTCTCAGCATGAAAATTATTTGAAAACGGGTAGAATGAGGAGGAGAAACACAGCCATCATTTGAGGAGCTCACACAGTAGAGTGCTCAAGATTTCCCTTCCCTGCCAAGAAAAGGCATTGTTACAGTGACAGCCAAGAGGCGTGTGTTACAACAGCAAAATCATATGGGAGGCAAAATTAAAATCTCAATCACAGGTGAAGAATCAAGGCAGCAGAGGAGTGCACACACAGCCTTGCTCTTTTCTCCCTGCCTCCTAGGAAAAGTTGCAAATGCCTTGTCCTTACCACGGTGATACTGTAAGATGGCCAATGCCTCGAGTATGGTAGCTCAGAACCCTCTCAGCAACCCGACCTTTCTCAGCACGGTGTAGCTTTGGGTTCTGTTTCAAGCAGGGGAGCAGTGACTCTCCAGTCACTGATCAGCTTTAGTGCAGAGAGCTGCCTGTATTCACCAGCCTGGGCCCCTGGTCCTGTCAGGTTTGCAACCCTGGAACAGTTCTTGTCCATCTGACCAACTGCTTGTCTCCCAGCTTTTCCACACCACTCAGAAGGAGCAGTGACTGCCTCTGCAGCAGGGGCAGCACGTGGAAGAGGTGACCTCTTCCACCAGAGCAGCAGCCAACAGCCCCTTCCAGCCCTGGGCTGACAGAAAACCTTCTCTGCCACCACAACTGGACCTACAACAGGTCCTTAGCAGTGGATGCCAAAGGAAGAGCATGAGTATCCAACGCCTGAAGCCAGCATGATCTCACAGCACGGCATGAGTGCCAGCATGACTTGTACACTGTGTTATGGTTTCCCCAGAGGGGTGCAGGGTCTCACAGCTCAGCCAAGGAGTCAAATCACACCCGATGGTACCTTCAGACAATCCTGTCAACACCATGCAGACCCAGATAGAAATCAGGTGGCGTTTCTCCACATACAGTATTTCTGAATGGCAGATTATGCTCCTCAGCTTCCTCTACTCCCAACTATTCAGCATTTCTCCCCTGTTGTAGTAATTCTGGCCGACAATACTCACTACTACTTACCCTCTTTGGATAATCACACCCTTACAGTACCTCTCGCAGCCTAATGTTTAACAGTGAAACCCGAGAAGGTTTGAATAATCTTAATAGCGGTTCAGCGGCGGCACTCGCACGATTATTATATAAAAGGTAAGTGTGCTCCTACCAGCTCTCCATTTAAATTTATAGTGATTGGTTCCATACAGTAACCCGGTAAACGAAAAAAAAAATAAATTCCCCCAGCCTTCATTTAAGAGGTTTATAGTAAATAAAAAAAAACCTGCCAAGGGTTGTGCGTTGGCCCCCAGCCCGTCAGCTCCGTGTGCAGGAAGGGACTCGGGCTCCCTTTCCTCGGCACGCATAAAATGCCGGGTGATATACGGCTCTGCTCCGGGAGGAGCGCGGCTGCAGCCAGAGCCAGGGTAGCTCAGGCTGCTGGTCCTAAGGAAACCTCCTCAAGCTTGAGCTGGAAGGACTGAGGCAGAAACCACTCGTGGTCTCCTGCAGCCTGCTCTCCCAGGGATGCTCCAGCATCTTTTCGGGGTTTGGCGACGCGCTGTTTGCTGGGTACAACAGGGAGAAGAATGCCTGATTCATTCGGCACGCAGCACCCATACTGGATTGAACAAAGGCTGGCAACTGTCAGATGTGGCAAGTATCCTCTGAATTATTTTTTCCACAAGGAGCACAGACCTTGAGAAGGTTTTAAAACTACCTCCAGAGATTAAAGGCTGCTCTGTTGCTCTGAATTTAGACTGCAGGGAAGACAGGTCTTCACTCATGAGGTTTCAATTTCAGTATAAGTAACTCTAGAAAATACACCTTGGGTCTGATCCTGACTCTTACTGAAGTCAAAGGCCATGATTATGTGCAAATTAATGGGAAGAAAGGTGTGTTCTGCTGCATAAAGACAAGCATTTGGGGAATGCTCAGCCCTGCTTTGAAGTTCATGGCTCTGGGTGGAAACACCAAGGTACCTACCTGTTCCTTCATGCTCCTCCTCGCTGAAGCCATCCTGGCAGCCTGCACACCCCCTTCTGCCACCTCACCATGAAACTTCACACCACAGCTTCAGGGGGGAGGAACAGCCAGTACAAGCCACACTGTCCCGAGTTCAGTGCATACGTGGAAGGCTTTGGAGGTACAGGCCAGTGAGAACTACCCACGGTTGCTCAACACAGTTGATCAACATAGGCACCATGGAGGTCCATTATCACACTTACATTGCCTGCTCTTCCTTTATGCTGCCCACACCTTCCTCCCTTGCCACAAGCCTGCCATCTCTGCTCCTGGTGAGGAAGGAAGGGCAGATCCTTTAGTTTTTCACACCTTTTATCAAGCTACTTCTCCAAGGGCACTCAACACCCAGGCACTGCCACAGTGTCTCTACCAAGGGCATCTCCCAACAGGCTCCACCACCTACACTGGCCATAGCTGCTCTGTGGCAGCCCTCTCGTGATGGTTAGCACAACGAGAACACACAACTGGATACCAGTGCACTAGTGTGGGATGAATCATTCCAGACAAAAGTACGTGCCCTAACAACGAGGAAAGAGTCTCCACTTTTCTCTCCCTTCATGTTCCTCCCCATCCATTCCTCCTTAAAATCAATAAACACATAAATACATCACAGGCTGAGCCTCGACCCTACACAGCCCACACAACTCACAGGTTCCTGCTTCTCCCTGGTGAGGCCGCTATCCCCCAGAACTCCCAGACACAGCACACTGACCTGCCTCCCTAACCCTGGTGCACCTTTCCCGTTGCACACCCACAAAGGAGATACTGCCCATCCCCTAAGCTGCTGGGATTTCACAGCAATAAATGTGTTTCTACAAAGGGGAAAGAGAACCACCAGCCATGCAACACACAGTGACACATCCCAGCTCCCAAAGTAGCCAGCCATGGCTGCTGCCTACCTGACAATCCCCCCATTAAAGTATTTCAAGGCTTATCCCATACTTAGAGAAAGTCTCCCCTCCCTTCAAGAGGACACAAAACAGAACCTGCCAATTTGCCCCTCTCGAGGCATACTGGAGGGTCAGTGGTGAATCCAAGTGCAGGCAGATGTCTGCAAAAGTGCACTTGTAAATCCCTCAGCAGGAGAAGTTACAGTGTGTGTGTCCGCCCCCCTCTGCTCACAGATCTCTAGCGTCAGGGGCTTTACACTCCAGTGACACGCTCCCAGTGTGCCTTGCACATCTGCTGAACTAAGGAAAAACTGGACACTGCAGAGCTGTGATTTATACGGCCAGGGTAAGGCGCTGCTGGAGAGGTCCCTCCCTGCTGCAGGAGGAACACGCTCTCACCTCTTTTTTCTCTCCTCACACATCCTGCCCTTGTGATCACTGCTCTCTTGCAGAGAGGAGGCCAGTCACCAGAATGTCACCACTCCTCCTACTTCTTTTGCACTGTCTAGAAACCCCAAGGCGTGCAGCTGCTGTGCTACCCTACAAAGACACTGTGCTCACGCTCCCTTGCCACAGTCCCTGCTGCACAGTACCCCCAGACATCAGCACTTTGGAGCAGCATAGGCAGCTTTAGCTTTTATAAATGCTACCTGGATGCTTGAACAGCTCCACCAGAACTGGCCATCTACCTTATCTGCAAAAAGAGTTAACTTGGTGGAAGGAGGCAGAGGAATAAAAGGCCTTCCTTTCTCCATTTGTCAGGCAGGAGGTCACACATGCTTGCAGACAGATCCCAAAGCCTGTCTCTACTCTCACATTTCCTCTCTTCCTTTCCCTGACGCTTTCCTGACACATCTTCTTGTGCACTTTGCTCAGCTTTCGAAATAACACTCCTCCCTGCTTGTTCTCCTTCCCACTCCTTGTCACTGGAGTCCTGCTGCTGTCATCACACTCCCATCAGACTTCTCCTTTCAACTGTGCGTTTCCACGCTGTCTCTCCCAACTGTCACATACGCTTCTGGTTCAAACATCTGTTCTTCCCCCTCCCAGAGAACTTACTCCAAAACACGCTGCTTTCTGTCTGAATGGCAGGAAGGATAGATTTGGTTGTACACATGGCACTACACAGCCATCCGTGCTGCTGAGTGAAAGGATCCTCTTCTGAGATTTGGTCACATCAATTCCCAAGGCTGCAGGCTCAATCCCTTTGTATTCTATCAAGATGAAGTCTGTTAGCATCTTACAGGCTGGTTGCCCAGAGCTAACAGCCTCTGCTGTGTAGAGAAGCAAAAGGGAGGGATACTCTCTACCCTGCACAGAAGGAAGGTCTGCATGGTCATCTTCTGTAACAGGTTAAGTGGATGCCCCTGCAAAAATTACTCAGGTCCACGGTGGTACCGGGAGGCCACACATTTCACAGTGCCAGTAAGGGACTGGCTGTTTACAGGTGCAAAGTGACTAACCAGGGCCTAATAGCTGGTATGACAAATGGTCTCAAAGAGCTTGTGTTGCTGCGCAGTGAGACTCAGGCCAGTGCTAAATACAGTTGTAGGGGATAACCCAGGCAGTATGCCTGGCAAGATGCCTTGCACAGTCTACGAACATCTCTGGACTCAGAGGCTGATCATGCTTCCAGACCTCTGCTGCAGCCTACCACAGCCCTGCTGCCTGCATGCCCAGCTCACCTAGCAGCCCTTGAACTGCCCAGCCTCACTGACACCATGGGGAGTGATCACAGAGGGAAGAACAACGTGTCCTTTGGCCTCCTCCTTGCTCTGTCCCCACTCACTAGCTGGAGGCAAGGCTGCTGTGCAGGAGCAGCGTGGCTTGGCAGCATTACTTTGTCTCCATGCTTGGACAGACGCTCCAGTCCTTGGGTCCTTCCACCTTTCTCCAAAGCTTTCAGTGTCACTCAGCAGAGAAAGCAACTGTGAGAGGTCTCTAGTCACACTTCACCTAGTGATCCTCTGCTTCTAGGCAGAGGGAGGATTGCAAGCCCACACTACACATTCACCATCACACCAGCAATGGCTCCTTCAACACCTCAGCTCAGCCATTCCCACAGGCTGGGTGTCAGTTGCCAGTATGTTCTTATTCACCAGGCACAGCACATAAAAGTGCTTGAGGCTGCTCCATATCATGGCAAGCTTGTGAACAAATGGTGCAGCTGGTCACAAACCACTGAGTTAACTCAGGTGAAGCAGCTTGTTCCTCTACTGATGTGGTCACTGAGAGTCCCTCCTTTCTTAGGGAAAAATCATCTTTCATGGGCTTCAGGCACATCCCCAAACCAGCTGTCAGAACTTAGAGAAGAAGGTTCAGAGGGGTTTTGTTACCAGTGGTAAGTTCTGCCTGTAGCTGCAACCCCAGCAAAGAAACTGAAATGGAGTTTCTATTCTATTCCCTTTTCAGCTGCTTATAAGTTTCTCAAACAGATTCCTACTCAGGGTGAAATGTTCAGTGCTTGGTCTCAGCTCAGAGATGATTTCTTTTATTTCCCCCTGCAGGAACTGTGAGCAAAATACTAAATGCTGTAGATTTGGAGTTTGGGGAGCCTGAGCAATCAGATATTTCCCCCTCGTTCCCTCTGATACCATATGTTCCAATTGGAAATTTTACACTTGCATACTGGTAACTCGTAAATGGTGGAGATGATAGACTTCAAATGTTCTCATTGAGAGGCAGAAAACAAACCCAGATTTAACAAAATAATTGGTTCAATACTTTTAAGATGAGTTTAAAGAATCTTGATAATGCTTTTTCCTTCTCTGGTGTCCCAGGAGGGACAAGTACACAGGTTTTATTTTAATCTATGTGCTATAATTTTAAGGATAGCTGACACAAGGTGGTCTTTGTTAAGATGTATCTATTTGCTTTGAAATCCAAAGAAGTTCAGCGCTTGCAGCCTGCCAGAAATCACAGACCTATTATTCAAGGAACTTTTGAGCTCTGCTGTCAGAACCATCAGAAGTCTGGGAACTGAACAGTTCCCATTCAATGTATTTTTGTGCTCATTTGCAAACTCTGCGGTGGAATTCTTTGGAGTTTTCTTCTCCTCAACCCCAAACTCTCTTAAAACTAAAAGCAGAGAACCCCAGTATTCTTGTTTGGAAACCCAGCCTTTCAGAAGCAACAGCACTCTCCCTGATCATCCTCACCCACAGTGGTGGCAGAATTACCTTACATGTCACACACTTGGTTGGTTTGGTTTTTGTGCTTCAAAATCAGCCCTGCATATCCCAGGCAAGCTTTGGATAACCTATTCATACTCTACATGTTGGTATAAATACATAAGTTATAAGACACAGACAATGAACTCGAAACACAGGTACTTCACAATCACAAGTGCTCAATCATTATCAAATTCACAGATGCATGGAGACAGCTATATACATTCTATTTTCCAGGGCCCTGTTTACTAAGGGGATTTAGGGAGGCAATATCTCCCATTACCACTGCATGACACAGATTGCCTTTTGAATGTGGCTGGAGAGTTGTTGAACATCTGCCCAGCCCATCTTTCTTCCCCTACACCATCCATGGTCCTGTTTCCTGTAGAGAGGGTCACTCCTGACAGTTTGCAAGTACTTAACAACTTATGTTGGGCAGCAGATCACCACCAAAGTAGACCAGCACTTCATGTAATGAAAAAACAGCAATATAAAATCACCCTGTTTGGGCAAGGAAGTCTCATGACTGAAACTCACCAAACACACAGGCTGGCAGACCATCGAGGAAGCAGATGATGGCTCTCTTCCAATCCCACTGGCCAAAGTGACCCAGCAGCCACCTGGAACAGCAAGAGACAGAAGCTCTTTGGCAAGCAGCTCCCAACCTGTCTTCTGCCTCTACAGTATCTGGCACAAGCCAGCTTTCACATCTAGAGCTCTTTCTTGCTGAGATCCCTCAGGCAGTTATGTACCTTAATGATTCATGATTGTTACTCAGGTCCCACCTGCAAGCAAGGAAGTCTCCACACTGGTCTGTTTATGTCATGGGGTAGCTCTGGGCTCACTTCCTCACCCTCCTGGGACCTACTTTGTTACACCAGTCTCAGAGCATGGTGATCCTCTTAAGTGCTATAGAAGTGATCTTGATTTATGCCAGTGGGAGGGAGAGAATAAATAAGTTCTGTGTCCTCACTTTCTGAGCTACTGGTACTGCTCTGGTCTTCTTCAATACTTTGAAGTGTTTTATTCTGGTCAGGTTGGTAGAATTACTTTACTTCTGTATCCTTAAGCTCCAGTCATTCTTTGCTGTAATTCCTTGCAGCAGCTTCTGGAAAGGTGCTTTTCTCCCTCCACTCCTCTCAATAAATGAGTTTGTCACTTGAAATATACTGCCAATGTGTTACATGTCCCACAGTGTTTGTGGTTATATCAGAAGTGTTTGTTTATAGCACCATAATTCAGCAATATCTTGATCACAGGAGAGATGGTGTTGTAACTCACTGTGGCTAGAGAGAATATTATTTTTCTTTTCCTTTAATACAAAATGTTGATTTTCAGTCAATACACTGAAAGAAAAAAGTGCAGTTGTTGCCCTAGTAACCATCTGCCTTGTAAACCATAAGATGTTAGGAGCACAAGGTGTTAATTGTTCCAAGTGCTGCTTGTGGTCAGGGATAAAAGCTAGAATGGGAGAGATCATAAGAAACATCTGGGAAGATGAAGTCAGCTGGTCTCTGCTTGGATAAAGCCCAGACAACAGCAAGCGGAGAGGCAATGTTGCCACCAGAGGAGCAGAATGAACTGAACTGAGGCCACGTGTGAAACCATCCATGAGAGAAGCCCCCGAGAGCACAACACGCTCGGGGAGCCTGACAGGGTGTTACCAGGCACGTTCAGAGTTCAGCTGCAGCACCACCAAATGTAGTAGCTTCTCCTGCCACTGCTCATTTCCTCCTCCTGACCAGACCTGTCTCCATTTTCCCCTCTGTTTTGTGTCCAGGGCTTTCCGTGTGCTGTGCTCCAGCAGGCTCCCTCCCATGTGCTACTCAGCATGAACCCAGCACGTCCTGCAGAAGGTGCCACCACTTCTCTGCAGAGCATTTAGTCCACAGGAGCAGGCCTGACCAGAGCATCCTCCCTGTCACCTCCTGCCTGTGTTGTCACACAACTTCACTGCCCTACTGAGCAGCTTTTGCTTCATGGTCCTGGCAGGGCAGGGCACAGAACATCTCTCTGCCTGCTGCTGCCACCCACCCGGCCCAGCCATGCTGTCTGCTGAGGAGCAGTTGATTGCCCAGAGGCCAAAATGAGCTCCACAAAGCATCTGTGTCTCTGCCCCAGTCTCCTATGAGACGGAGCCCCTCGACTCCAGCAAGCAGCACCAGAAGGGCTCCTTCTGCAAGAGGCCTCTAAGGCAGAAAGACTGCACGAGGGCTTCTCTCCCATGTCTCTCTAAGATGAGAGCAAGCTGGCGAGACAGCAGCCTCATGCTCCACAGCATCTGCCACCTCTCCCTTCCCTCCTCCCCTCCTCGCCCCTGCAGACTGGAGAGCAAACATCGATCCTGCTAGATCTGGAGAGAAAGTTTTCTACTTTAGTCCTTTTTAGCCATTTACCTGCTCTGGATACTCACTGAACCTCCCAGTTTCTGCATTCCCTTAAGAAATAAAGGCAAGGAGCAAAGAAAAAGCAACATCTTTATAGGTTAAGCCCCTCCCAGGGGCAGGGTTATGCTAATCAGGAAGCTGCTGTCCCAGCATGGAACACGGATTACATACACATGACAGTACCATATGGAGAGGAGGGCTCACATTCAGCTCACTGCTGCCCTTCCCTGCACACTTGGCTTGGGGGCTTCCACACCACCCATCAGCCTCGGGCACTAGAGAACAGAGAGACAAGGGCACAGTCCCTCTTTGACCTGAAGAGGAAAAGGATGAGCCATCAGGATTGGTGCCCCCCTGGGCTCCAGTTTCCAGGGATATATTTCTGATGTCTCATTAACTTCTGAGTAGGGGAGGAGATTTTTCCCCCCCACTGTTTTTACTTACTCAACTGGTGGTGTTTATACTGGGTAATACAGCCACACCACAAAGCCCTGTATGCAATCTAACGACGTGTCACTGGTGATGAAGACCACATCTAGCTACACAACATTCATATGAAATTAGAGGTTTATTTTCTTTCTCTGGCTCCCCCTGGTACAGTTGCCTGTGATAATGCAGCCATCTCCATCTCAGCACAGCCTTACATACACCTCTGCCACTGACCAGGGCTGGGATTTCTGCCATGCATCCTTTACACTAAGAAAACACAGTCTGAGCAAATAAAGCTGAGAAACTGAATTTTTCCACGTGGAGAGTGCCAGAGCAGTACTTCACATAGAAGAGCTGCATTTAAACTGGGATCTGTGGGCAAGACTGAAAAATAAAGATGAATGAGTTTGGTTGGGTAATTAGATAATAAAATTGAAGGCTCTGGAATTTAGCCCAGGAATATAATCCAGTCTATGTGGCTGGCTAGCCTGCTCCCCCTCCTACTGCTAGCAGCACTATCTTAACCTAGCAAGGAGCTCTGCCCTTCACACGGAGTCCAAAGACAGAAGTATGCTTGGGTAGCACAGCCCGTGTACTCGCACAGGACCTGAAGCACAGGATTAATCCTGCTGCCTGTTTTTGACAGCAGCTGGTTTTGTCTCCCATGTGTGAGGCAGGTTGCAGAGAGGTGCTGCAGGACTCGGGGTGTGCTTGCCTTCTGCTCCAGCAGCACCCGTAACTGCACAGCAGAACAAACCCCATTCCCCAGAGGGTGTGCAGGACGTTCTGTGTTTAGTAGGAGCACAGAGCAGGTGTTTAGGGGCCAACAACCTGGGTAATAGCCTGGGGGCTTCAAACAGCTCACTTGGGCACAGTGTAAGTCATCCCCTGGGTGGGTGTGAGGGAGACGTGTGCTCGGGGTCCACCTGTGTAAAGCTGGCTCAGGCTCCAAGGTATTTTTGGGCAGAGCTGGAGCTTACTCTCATGCACACCTTGTTGTGCCAGTCAGTACTAACCTGGCTATGTAGAGGGTGGTGTCTTAGGGCACCACAGCCAACCTGAATGGAAAACTGAGCTCGGTTTTGCTTTCTGGAGCAACTGCTTTCCTATCCTGCTTTCAAACTGATGCAGAACTTAAAAGCAAAGCCAAGGTCCTTTGACTTGGGAAATCCTTCAAAAATAAAGAAAACCCATTTTGAAAGGCAGACTTTGTCAGCTGCCCTATTTTTAGGATTGACTCCTACAGGTCCTTCCTCCGATGATAGTAGTTTTGCCTGAGCAATGACTAGGGACTGCAGAATTTAGGCTTTTAATAAAGCAATTGTGTAATTAAAAATAAATGGGTCTCTAGTGTCACTATTTAAAAGAAAAGAAAACTTAGATCAAATAAGGCATTTCTTTCTTTTTGGTTTAGTCTGCTTGGATCATGCAGAGCTTTAATGACGCAGTCACAAATGTTGTATTTAAAAGGCCTCTTAGTTGCTGAGAGGAGCCCCAGGAGAGGGCTATTAACTGGCCAAATTAGGCTATTTATTTTTGTGAGTTTTGCAAGTTTGAAAAAGAGAGGCACATTTTCACTTAGGAGAGTGATATTTCAAATAGGTCACAGGAAACTCTGGCAGGAGGGGAGCAAAGCTGAGCGTCAGTAGGAAAACATTAACCAGAGACATTTTGCAAGTGCAACTCAACATTTGGGTTCCTAATGGCTTCTGAAGTCCATTCAAAAATCTTTCAGTGGATGTAAAATAGGGGCAAGTCAGCGCAGCTGTGCAGGAGCCCTGGTCTGATCCTGAAAGCCTTTCAATCAGCAGAGCTGTGTCTGTGGGTGCTGCTGCCAGAGAACCCGGTGCTGTCAGCACTGCTGACAAGCTCAGCAGTAAGTGTTTGAGGGAGGTGGACTCTGCCTGTTGGTTAGGAGATAGCTGATGCTTGCACAGATGGCCGGTCAGTCCTGAAATTTCACTGCACTTTTCTCTCCTCCTGCTTTGATTTCGATTCTTCAGGTGATCAATGAACTTCATTTTCCTGTCACATAATCAGAGACTGGAGCAAATCAGGAGAGATTTCAGTAAACCCTGCCAAGGAAGCTGTATGCACACCTTAAGAATCAGGCTCAGTACTTTTTACTTGCACATATCTGGTTGGAAAAGGTCCTTCCACGCCACCTCAATGGGCATGGCACGTGCTTGCCAGTAGCACACCCTCTCCTTCTGTTCACATTTGCAAATAGAATCAACTGACTTAAAGTCCACTCAGGAATGATTCGTGTGAAGTTACTTTGAAGGACTAACCCATCTCCCATAGACTTCAGAGCTCAGGATGAAGCTAATCAGGAGCTAAAGAAGCCTCTGGGGCAACCTTGGGTTGTCACTGGGTCCTGTCCCTTCTCCAGCAGGGCTGAGGTCCCTTGAGCTGCTACCAAAAAAGCTACAAAAACCACCACTGCATCTACATGTGATGGACAGGCTTTGCAGGATCAGGATGAGGAAATTAATTAGATAATAAGAAAATAAAATGCAGAGTTCCTAGACAGTGATGTCTAATATGTCCCTCTTGATGGATTTCAAATGCATTAAACAAGTCATAAACCAAAGTTAAAGAAAAAGTAGCCACTCACCTATGAGAGCAATCTTTCTCTTCCCCAAGTTTGGTTTTTTTTTTTCTTATATAAACTGGTTAATAGAGGATTTATATGACTGGTATGTCTGAGGCTGTGGCTGTCACATCAGTGCTTTGGTCAGTGGATAAGAGACCTCTATCCAAACACCTTTCCTTGGTTGTGGTGGACCAGGCTGTCAGTACCACGTTCTCCTCCAGCTGGGTGACCACGTGCAGTTGCAGACACTTTGTTCACAGCATTTCCACGAGGCTGAAGGTTTTCCAGAGCAGTTGAACTGGCATTTTATTGGATAGGCATGAGGGAGCTGGCACTGGAGCAAAGGGAGCTGAAAGGGAATTACAGAGCATACAACTTCACTGAAAACCTTGTCAGTTGATACACAAAACATCAAAAGGACCTGACCCCTACCTTTATTATTCCTGTAATTGTAGTCTGTATTACTAACATAAAAGAAGCCATCCCACCCCCATTGAAACCCAGCCAGAACCAGGAGGGATTTCTGGCATGGTGAGGCCATGGGCTGGACTGTGAACACTGTATGCTCAGCAAGAGAAAACCAGAGGTGGACAGAGTCCCTCCAGTTGTGCCACAGAAGAAACCCCTGTTCCAAACTGTGTCACTGCTAGTGTGTGACAGAGCAGGCATCAAAGCACACACTGTTTTGCTGAGGTGAGAAGGAAATTTATAGGGACAGGGAAAGGACAAACACATCCCTTGTCCATTTGGCATGAAAGGAGCTATAAATATTGTGATGATTGTCTCTAAGAACTGAGGGCAAACTCTGCCCTGACTCGTAACCACACGCTGTCCCTTTGGACTTTACTGCAACTATTCAGGTTGCAAGTCACCAGCTCAGCTGGCTCAATTGGCAGTTATTCCCAGTAAAAATACCCAGTAACAGCAGCCCTTTCTTTCCAAAGAGATACAGAGGCTGTTTCTCTGTCTCAGACAAACCTGCTGAAGCTCTGGTTTTGCTCATCACCCAGTTGTACAGTGCTGCTCTCCAGCTGGACCTTGTGTCTGCTCCAGTGTGGAAATGCCTGCAGGTCTACTCTGCATATTAGCTCAGCCCAGCAATATTTATTTAGCAGATAAAACTTTGATGATGCTCCTGTGGAAATCATTTGCAATATATTAACAAGGCCATAATATTAGTCAAAAACATTTCTCATGTGCTCTCAAATGGTTGGCATAAAAGAAACAGCAGATGCCAAAGGTCACAGAGAAAATTGATTCCTTATGAGAAGTTAACTATTAGAAAAAAGAGAAAGGATGATGATCATCTGGGGGTCCCATAGACCACTCTTCTCTCCAGGATGTTGCAGCTCAGTGTGCTCTGTGTAATACGTGCAAGGCCAGCAGTTAAAAAAAAATAAATATGGGTCCAAGTCACAAAGAAATAATTCTTCCTTTTCCCATGGATTGGCACAAAGCAAACCATGCCATAGTGCAGTCCAGGGCAAATACAAGTTTCTTGATCTATGCACCTACATGAACACCTCCCCACCCACCCAGCTGAGACAGGGTTTTTGAGAAGACCTGCAGGGATTTGGGACACTCTTGCTTTCCCAAAACCATCAGCTCCTCACCAAGCTGCCAGGACACCTTGTCCTGCTGCCCTCCTCCCAGGCATGGCCAGGGAGCAGCAGCCCTCAGCCAGCATCAGTCACAAAATGTCATCTCCTGGCCCCACCACTGTGCTGGGGGGCAAGAGGGGAGGCCCCACCAGTGGCTGGATTGCCATCCCCAGCAAAGGGCAAAGATGTGGGAGGGGGCTGGCAATGCTTGGGCAGAAACCTCTCCTTGGCCTGTCTTCTTTTTGTCTCTGTTTCCCCATTCAGGAAAAAGCTTCTGTCGCAACAGCTGCTGATTCATTTTCTGACTTGGTGCCGAGCGTGCCAGACATAACATTCATTTGCTGCCAGAGTGGTAAAACAATGACTTACCAGCTCATTTTTCTTCAATTGATTATGGTGGGGAGGAGAGGGGAGAGGATAAAAGAGCTTTAGTTAAATTAGATAAGGAGAAGATTAAATTCACTGAGATGCAAAGTGCAATGCTCTACAAGCCAGGAAAGGGGACAGCATCTGAGGTGGTGTGGGAATACCCATCACTGAAGAAAATCAAAGGGGTTCTTGATCCAGATGGACTCTGTGGTCACTTGATGCCCTTCACTGAGTTCTTCTCTCTACACTACCCATCTTTCAGGTGTCAACAGCTTCCCAGACAAGTAACTCTCAGATCCTACACAATGCCTTCTGGACTGAGAGAAGCTGCCCAAAAATGGCTCTGATGGGGTCAGACAAGTATAGTGGTCTTTGATCCTTCCCATCTTTCTTCCCTGGCTTCTTCCTGGGATGAAGAAGTCCCACCATCAACTTTTATTTGCTTCCTAAAACAATAACGATTTGCCCAGTAGACAGAATCCACATCCAACCACATTTTGGGAGTGCCAAAGACAGTGGTGATTGGACTGAGATTTTGTCTTGCTTGTTAGATATTAGAGACAAAAGACCCGTATCTGGGCTTGATGAGTGAAGTCTGACCTGTTAGATCATCCAATATTCTTCTCAGTATTTGACAGGATGCTTTGGACACATGCAACTTAAGCTGATCCATATTCCCTGACCTCACTCACATGCCACAGGGCACATTTGGAAATAGCTTACCAAGTCACTAGCTCTCATGACAAACATCCAGGTGAAGCTTAGATGCCAAGAAAACAACGACACATGTAGGCATCCTACTGATGTTTAGCAACAAATTAAGTTTGTAACAGACTGGCTCATCTTCAACCATCACAGAGGAAATAGAACCCTGGCCCAGTTCTGCTGGCCAAAATGGACACAGAACCATATTAAGTCAGGTTTTAAGATCTCTAATATTTCTTTTAGGAGTGAAGTGCTGACACCCCACCTGAAGACTTTGGCTCCACTATCTTCAAATAACAGCCAAAACAAGCTGCTGTCCTCCTCTAAGTGATTAGTTCCCATGGGGTTTGTTTCAGTTCTTCTTTGGAAAGGAATGGGAGTCAATCACTACAAGGAAATGCAGAAGAGTCATGATAACCAGTGCCAGGGTGAGGACCAGCTATGGAAGAACCATCCAAAGCCATTATCCAACACTATCATTATCATCAAGCTTGATGGTAAAGAAGAGGTTAAGTCATTGAGAGCACCAGAGGCTACAGGAGACATTTCTAAGACAGCTGAAAAATCATCATTCCACAGATCTCTGTGGTGAGATAATATGATTCAAACCAAGGACTCATCAAGGACTACTAATCTGATGTCTGGTAATCATTCCAAACATACAATCTGATGTCTGGTAATCATTCCAAACATACAAGGAAGAAAAGTTGTACCTTTATACCTAGGAAGCTCTTGCATTCTTTGCTTTAGATGGGCGTTTGCTCTTTTTACTTGAAAGGAATAAGAAGAATGCCTATTTGGGAATGCAAAACTCAAGATCAAGAAGTCATTCTTGTTCACCAGAGAAAATGAAGTAGACACCAGACAACCTCTTAAGAAGGAATTAAAGATTTTCAGGATTACAAAATGAGGCACCTAGTTACCACCACCAAACCACTAAAAATGCTGTCCATCTTCTTCTAATATTTTTGGACATCTACCTCCTTATGTCAACTACTATTCAGAATATGAAGGGAATATTTTCACCACCATCCCCACGCAGAATAGGGTAAGAACGGATTTAAGTAGTCTCTTATGTTCTCTGCTCTTTTCTCTGCTACACAACTAAACTGCTGCTTGCTGGACTTTGATCTACCTGCATCATTTCATGAGGGCTGGTACACACTGTCCCTTGGATGACATTGTTAAATTACTTTGCTATACCAAAATTGAAGCATTTAAGAAAATCTCCAACTCAACCAAACATATTATGAGAACACCCACCAAGAAAGGTTTCTCCTTCCCATTACCTTTTGCTGATTCAGATGCTACAGAATGCACTGCAGGGAAATGCTCACACTGTGGATCAACGTATTTGACTGTCCAGAGACAACATCCTCTTTTTGGCTTCAGCTGGACCTGTAGTTTCTTGGCACCTTTGCAAATTAAACCTAGAAACTAACACATTAAATTGTATTGCTGCATAAGGACCTTCATTTCCAAGCTTTTATCTGCAGGAATGATATTGCATTCTATACACTAGACCTGTTTCTGTAATACTATGGTTCATCAGAAGTTTTTATGTTAATACCAAATCAGAAATAATACACATGTGATTCATAATAATCTAACTGAATGGTTGCAATGAATGCATTGTAAGAAATTCTGGTTAGGAAAGAAACTCATTAAAGAAATAGTGACTACTATTATCCCACTGCATATATTGTTCTACTGGAAAGTTTCCTTGAGTAGTTTCCTTAATTAGCAATTTGATATTTTGAAATAGTGTGATCTCCACCACACACTATTTGTTGAACAGACTTGGCTGGCAACACAGAGAAAAACAAGCAATCTTTTCAGAGTTTGCATCTCTAGGGCATATCTTGTCATTTTCTAGCTATTCAGCTGCTGTATATATGTGCATAACACGGTGACACTGTTCTTGTGGGATTTTGATTCTTAAAAGTTACATAGATAAGGAGATTGGGGTTTTTAATGGAATAGAATTTATTGTCTTTGGTTTTGTTTGGATTTTATTTTTTTTTTAGAAAATCCACACAAAAATATTTGCAAAACTTTGGGTTATTGAAATAGGTGTTGACCCCAGCTGTGTTCTAGTGAATGAATCATTTATGTAGGAGCTCATTGCACAGAACGTATGGTATTTTATCTTTGCTGGTTTTCTGCCAAATACAGTCTGTAACAATTTTTCCCCTTTGCCACATTTGCTGCTTGATATCCTTTAAAATATACCAGCTCCAAGTGTGAGAAAGCAAAACAGACTCTGGGGCTGCTTTGGCTGGGAGCTTTTTGTATGGATAGTCCTGTACTGGCCCTTGATTTTGGAGAACAAGCATTCCAGATCTGGGATCTCCTTGAGCTGAATGCTTTGAATCAACGTTGACTTAAAGCTCATTTAAATCTGCAGGGAACTGCAGAAGCCCAGGAGCAAGCTCAGAAACAGAGATCCTCTTCATATACAAAACAGGAGCTGCCCCAAAGCAGAGGGACAAACTTCCACTACCTCAAAACATCCCGAGACCTGCACCTGCAGCAAAAGCCTGGAGGACGGAAGGATGTTTCTGACATAGTTTTATTCAGTTATAAATATCCTCCAGGTACCACTTAAGCAGCATTTTGGCACGACATTTCCACCCATAGGGGCAGGGAACAAGACTATTTCATTAAGTGATGGAGGCACTGCACGGCCAAAGCTGCTATTACGCTGGGCTTGATTTGAAACAATAAGAGAGAGGTCAAACTCTTTCAACACTGATCTCCCGGAGGAGAAGAGATAAGGTGGAGTGCTAAGATTTCCATGCTCCCACATGAGTGAGTAGATAAGGTCTGAATGAGCAGCCTCATCCGTAGGCTGCTCCCCTAAGCAATTTTTACAGCTTACACTGGAAACCCTCATACCTCTCTACACTGAATCACATAATTACAGTTTCCACGAGAAATTCAGAGCAGGATCTCCTCCCACAAAATTTCCTTTCACCTGCACTCCTTTCATCACCAAAGATGACTGTTTGTCAGCACTACCTCTGCTGCTGACAGAGTTCACATGTAGCTCAATTTAGCAGCTGATGGAGGAGAGACTATTCCCCCATGTGAAAGCTTCTAAAATACTCACCCGTGATGGTGAGTGGCATGAACATCTCCAAGAGGAACTCTTCATTCAGGACACACTCACAGTCTTGGTGTGTTTTCCCGGCTAAGCAAGGAATTGCTGTTACAACCACCTCCATCACTGGGAGGTTACCTTCCAGTTTCCCAGGAAAGCCTTGCTCAGGTGAAGATCCTGGGGGTGGGATTCAGCCCATTCAATCTCTGCCATCCCAGCTTCCTAATGCTTGAGCTGTTCTCTGTCACATGAGGCTCCCTCTTCATTTCGCCCTTCCTCCAACATGCGACAAAAACCCATCTAAACCTGACCCTGGGTAATCACAGAACAGACTGCTCTGAAAGTCACCAGTTAATTCATCTTTCAGAAGCAGATTATTTCTTGCTCCCATCTACTTAAATCAGAAAGTAGGGGTTTATGTACAGCTCTGCAAGAAGGCTTGTCCCAAGGGAGTCACCCAAGAACTCACATTGACACATGTGCCAATGCTATAGGCAGAGTTGAAAGCACCACTGTAATTACAGTTGACTATTGTATAACTCCAGTTTTGGTTGCTCAGAACTTCAGCTATAATTAATTGTTTGGACTGACAATTTCTCCAGCTGGGTTTAGCCTTAGGCTAAACTTTTTCATTTCAGCTGAAATGGCTCAAGTCTTTCCCAAGAATATGTTTAAGGAAAGAGACACTTTTTTCCCCCCCTGTTAAAAGGATCTTTTTGCCATTTACTGAAATGTTCTCACATCTCCATGCTTCTAAAAGCAGTACCTTCAAATACTGGCACACTCGACTGTTGTGAAATACCTGTCTTTTCATATTCTCAGGGGCTGGAAAAAGGATCATAATTTGGCTGTTTTCAGCCTCAGACTTTATATATGTGTATATTTACATATATGTATTTGCTATTTACAGATGTGCAGCAGAGATCCAGCAGCTACATTGACTATCCCCAGTGCAAACTCAGTGCCCCACTGTGCCAGACATACTGGTGGGGCAACACATGCAGCATCCAACCATGACCAAGGGTGTTCCTGTGGCCCTCCTTCATAGAGCTTTCATAGCAAATGTGCCCTTTGGTTGCAGGGCCTCTGTGGTACCAGGCCAGAAGTGACCTGGGAGATAGTTCAAGTTGAGTGGTGACATGGACACTACATCTCAGTGAATACCAGGGAAGCAGCTACTAGAAAGAGCCTGTGATCAACCTACCTCCAGAGCAAGGTCTGACAATGAAGACAACCCTGGGTGCACATGGAACTGCAAAGACACACAAAAATATTCAAGAGCTGTTCTGTACACAGCTGCTGTCTACTTGGGTACCCACAGAGTTGGAGGTGAAGATAATACATGAGCTGATACACAGCACAACTGAATGGGCCTGAACACAATCATCATGAGCAACCTTAACCTAACCCTTTTGGAATATCTGAACCCAAAACCTTATAACAGATTGAAGATGTTGTACCCACTTTGAGGCAGTATACACCCAGTGACTTCTGGTGATGCAGCAAACAGGCAGAAAGCACATCTCACTATAGACAACAAACCCTGGAAACATGGGAAGGGGAGTCTTGAAAAATCTGAATGAAAAAAAATGCAAAGTACTTCATTAAAATCTATACCAACCCAATAGAGTCCAGAGAAATCATTAAGAAAAAAAAGAAAACCCAGTGCTCACCTGCCTAGGAGCTAACTGTAAAAGCAAAATGGGCCCACTCTAGTGCAGAAATTAAAACAGAGATGGTTCTTACTACTCTGTGAACATGAGTCAGTACAAGTGAAAATGATGCACAGATGGGCCAGCACAGAAGCGACAGAAGTGCCGTGATATTTACAAGGGGAAAAAAAAAAATCTTCCCTTACAAGTGTAAATATACCGGAGAAATCTTCCGCTCACAGCACAAACCAGGGCTTTGATGTAGCAAACACTCCCACCAGGGAAAGCACTGGCTCCGCCGGGAGAAGTGGGGCTGGTAGACGTTGCATCTGGAAGGCAGGAGGCTCACAGCACCCAGCTTTCCCAAGGAGCCACAACACACAGAAACACACCAGATGACATGAACCACTTTACAGTCTTTAGGCAACCGGAAGCAAGGGGCCGAGCACGGTCTCAGGCCACGGAGAGATGCTAAGAAGGGAAGAGCTGTGGTAAATGTTTGCTCCAACACCTGGCATGGGAGCCCCACCAGCCTGGGCACCAGATGCACGCAGCCTGTGTGCCTCAGCTGAAGGCAAACCACAGCCCCCCGTGCCACCAGCATTGCAACAGCTTAAAGATGTGAATCAAAGCTGGTGTTGACTGCACAGAGCAAATCAGGTGGCAATTTGGGGTCCCCCAGCCCCTCGCAGAGCAGCAATAACACGTGGGGTCTCCTTCTCCAGCCTCTCCCCATTGCTGCAAGCTGCTCGCTTCACAGGGTGGCCACAGGGCTGAGCTCTCTGGGCAAATCACATTTTTGCCATCTTCCCCTCACCTGTAAAACAGCAGTAACAATATTTACACTTCTGCAGTTGGCTCAGGATGGGGGAATGAAAAGGTAATTATCATCAGTGCTATTTGCTGAGGAACAGCTCACGGCCTGACCCTGGCAGGAACAGCAACGGAGCCCAACCAGCAGGCTGAGCTCCCAGAGCAGAGCTGCAGGAGGTATCACAAACCTCACCCCAGTGGTAAAAAGGTCTGCCAGCTTTAAATGGGAAAAAAAAAAACAACAACCACAACAAAACAAAACAACAACAAAAAAAAACAAAAACAACAACAAAAAAACAAACCAACCCACACACACAAAAAAAACCAAAAACCAAAAACACAAAAACAGCTTCTCCATCACTTACAAACTTGCTTCAAGTGAATTGCTGCATAATTTCATAACGGGTTTCCCAGCAGGTCAACCCAACTTGTTCCCATTCAGCTGCTGTGAACACTGACTCTGCACTGGCACACGCCCTTGTATTCTACAGGAAAAACATTTTTAGGTAACAAAACAAACTTTCAGAACCTCTGGTCTCCCTCAGGTCCCTCTAACAACTTTCATGCTGCATTGTCTCAGTCTCAAAGACCTTTATTTTTAAGCTGGAATTGTGTGAGAGACCAGAGCACAGCAGGAGAAATTAATTAACTAAGCAGACAGCAATTCTGCCATCAAATGAACAAAATGAAGGAGTAACAGAGACTTACACTTATAGTCACCTCGAAGTGTTTCACATGACAACAGCAGGGAAAACACAGTCCAGACTGTTGTTTTAATGTTGATAATATTCCAAAATCTGCAGTGCTTGCTAATTTCTCAGTGGAAATAAAACCTTTTGCCTTCAGTGGGAATTCTGTCTGGGCATGGAATTTGTTTGTTACATTATGGTGTAGGAATAAGACTCTATTTTGATGGTAAGATCTTTAGCACAAAGATTGTTCCTCTTGATGCCTGCCCAAAGCACTTGGACTGACAAGCAGAGGACAAAACTTCAGTCAAAATGCATTAGGTCTGAAGACACCCATGAGCACACACATGCTTTCTGCCCCTGCCTGCTCTGTTCTGGCCCTGCTATGGGCAGAGTTTATAGGTTTATAGTGAGGAGGGAGGGAAGAGGGGAAGGAAAGCATTGTGATATCTGCAACAGTAAAATGGAAAGGAAAAGAGTTAAAGATGGGGAAAAAAATATTAAAAGCTGTACAAGCGTAAAACAGAATCACTTCAGGCAGATGTCAAAATAGTGTCAGATCTTTTTCTGTTCATTAAGTCAGCAGTTAAACACCCACCACTTTTTGCTATACCTGGAGTTTTGCTATACCTGGAGTTCCACTCTATGGCATCAGCAGTTGTAACTGGGTTTGTAGGCAAATAAACTAATTTAAGAGTAGGTTGAGGGAAGCCTTCCACATTGACTCATGTTACTGTGAGGTCCACCAGTAGGGGTCAGGTCACATACTCCACAGGATGGAGTCCAACCCAAGAGTCAGAACCAGAACACAACAAAAAAACATGAAAAAAAGGGCCTGAATTTTATAGATTTTTTCTATTTTTGTCACACATAGTAGCACTTAACATACGTCCCCAGAGTCTGATAAAAAGATTTTTTTTTCCCATAATACTAAGTTAAAAACCTCAAATTCATATCTATCCAGCTAATACTGTAGAGATTATCAGCCTTAGCAAACCTGAACAGTCCTAGCAAGAGAACAACAATGCATTTGTCTGAGAAGAGGTTGTCTGTCTCCAACACATACAACTTTTAACTGCTTCTCACATTTACAGAAGAATTACAGATAAAGTACCAGACACGAGCACTTTTCAATAGGGTTTCGAATCTGTAACAAAATTTAATGTAAAATCACTGCCCAATTTCAAAATTTGATGGCATGGTTAAAAAAACAAAACAAAACAAAACAAAAAACAATTTAACAATTTAAGGGGAAACAACCTCCACACAATAATCTAAGAACCACCCCCAAAAAAAATTATTTTATAAGCATTAATTTTCCATTTTGTATCTAATTTCTCTTACTTGAACGGAACTTTTCCATTACAGGTAGAATGATGAGTAAACAAGCAAACCCTTATTTACAAAAGAGGAATAGCATTGTATATTTGTAATGTACATAGCAGCCAGAGTGCATATTAGACCACAGTAATTTCCTAGGTCTGTATTTAGACGAAACAGTCTGGGGTTTTTAGTGGTTTTGGCCTCAAAACCCTTCCTGAGGGACTTGTATAATTTAGCTGTGCTGAAAGTCTCCCCTAGGTCTGGGAGCCAAGAAGACAGAGTCATCTCTCTCCCTCAAGGGTCAGCATCCAGGGTTTGGCAGCAGGACAGCAGTGCTCCCAAGCAGTGTCCTCCCTGTGTTTCACCTGCTCTTTGCCAGCACTCACCTCACCAGTTCACTAACCCAGCCACAGAGATCACACCTGTTCAGTCTGAGGGAAAAAAACCCAAGCAGACACCTTAACTGCCTGACACGACCTGTTCTGCACTCAGATTTCCACACTTCTCAGTCAGAATAAGGCTGCTTTATGCACCACTTTATGACAGGTAATACTGCACCCTCACAACACCAGGAACAAAGATTTTGGTGAAAGCAACTTTGTTTTTTTGGGGGGTTTCTCCTTAAAAAAACCAAAACCAACCAAAACAACAAAAACCTCCCCGTTCATAACTAGGAACGTTCCTTGCCAGCCCTCACTCAGCCAAAATACACATGAGGTCTTTCTGAAAAACCAAGTTCTGTGCATGAAAGTTATTAACTGCTGGGAAGGGCGGGAAAGCTCTTTTACAGCTGGTCATTGATCCACTGAACGTCACCTTACACTTCGTAGCCTCTTTTGGATTCTGCAGACTTCTGGAGTAGGCTGAGAAAAAAAATAAAAATAAAAACCTTGTCCAGAGAAGTTACACTGCTTCTTGAGACATGTTTTCTTTGGGTTTGGGCCTCAGATTCTCAGCCAACAATTTCTGTCCCTGGTGAAAAATTTAAAAAAAAAAAGAAAGAAAACAGAAAACAGCATTTTTTTTCTGCTTTTCAGGAATCTTAAGAACAAACATGAGTTTCTAATGCGTTTGTAAATGATGTGAATTGACCCCAGTGTCCTTGCTTTTGAGATCACAATCACTCTAAGAAAACAATTCCCACCCTCTCTGCCATCAGAAGAGCAGGACAGTGCCCAGCCCTGGACGAGCACACTCCCAGCCACACAGTGCTGAGAATGGGAGGCAGCCTGGCCATGCCAACTGCTGTTTGGCACCAGGGAGCTCCAAGCACCCTGCAAAGCACATCCTTGTGCATGTTCCAGTCGTGCTCCCACAATGTGGAGAGTCTGGTCCACCCGATGCCACAGTCCCCAGTGCTGATACTGGAGCATGTCCACACAATGGCTTTAATGACTCTCAGAAACCTTTTACATAGGCACCGTGGCTTGTGTCAGTTACTCCAGTTTCAAACAGGTGCACATAAGCCTCATTTAAGCAGTTGGCTATCGTCCCGGAGTAGATGAGGCCAGAATTCATTTTCTTTATTTAATTTACAATTCAACATTTTTATTATCAAACTGTACACTGATGCTTGGGGACGGGCAGGTGCATTTCATCAGTACGTAAACCATTTAAAACATAAACATTTAATCAGCACATAAACCATACCCAAGCAGTCCTGTTTCTTCTCATCGCTGCACTCTTTAGCACAAGCAAACCATTCCTCACACCCAATCTACTGCTTCGTTTTTCTTTCCACTTTCCCTTTTAAATGGCACAGCCAGCTGATGAAGAGCCAAGCACTCACCTTGACCCAGACTCAAACTCCATCAGACTTTCTCTGCAGGAACAGCCAGGCTTGAAATGAGAGGTAATGCTTGGCAGGTGCTCCCAGGGGACTGGCCAAAAATAAATGCACTCTCTCCAGTTAATTTCCACCCGAGTACTACTAACATTTCTCCTTTAAGAGTGCAGCTAAAGCACGTGGTTTACGCAAAGAGAGGAGGTTCTGGGTTTGTTTGCAGTAGCAGACCCAGCACACAACAGGGTGAACCCAGACCCATTTCAAGCCCTGTGCAAGGTGCCCATGCTCCCTATACAGACAAGGGATCTTTTAGGGTGTGACTCAGGGCACTGCAATTAGGAACCTGCCTCTCACCTTTGATTATAGCAGGAGTCTAGACATCTAATTTAGGCAGAGAGATTACATACTTTAAATTAGCTTGTCCAAACATCCCCCTGTGCAGCAGCTCTGCAAGAAACCGGACCGGAGGCTCTCTGGGAGGATGGTTACGGGGAGTAGCACTTGGCAGGCGGTGAGAAGTGCAGTAATTCTGTTTACGGGGAGCTCTACTCAGCTGTGACTTCCCCCAGGCGAGCCCCTGCAAGCAGCCCCAGCACGCAGCAGGCTGGGGGAGGAACCCCGGAGACCCCCCGGCCGCTTCCCTGAGCTCAGCTGCTGCCGCTGGAAGAGGAGAGTCTCTCGCATCTCGGCTCTGGCATAGCACCGGGGTTGGCAGCACGGTGCCAACTGTGGCAGCCCCTTGCTCAGGGAAACCCGCTCCTTCCCTCTCCGAGGTGATGCGGTTGTGACGGAGGAGACCGGGAATATCTGAGTATCTGCATATCTGGCTGCTGGGGTTGTGCAGGCTCAGGGCTCTTTGTAGCGCTGCCACAACCAACCTATTACTTGCAGCTTTTTTTTTTTTTTTTTTTTAAGACACCGTTTGGATCATATCTTTACTCAAGGCTTTAGAAAATCAGGCGTTTAGAAATGTCACCAGATGCGCTCCATAAGGGAATTTAAGAGACGCAAATTAGCGAATTTTTTTACTTACAAAGGAATTGTTGCATTTGGAAGCAAGGTCATAAACCAACCACACCTCAGGCAGAAGATGGACACAGATGGAAATGTAATTCAGCCTCTGAAATTGCTCCTTTTGAATTGTGTATAGCATTTTCATTTTCCAGCACAAGATAACTGTGTGGCAAGGCTATGCATTGCTACATGACAGCTCATTCTGCTTTTAAAACAGCAGCACTTCAGCAGCAGCTAAATTGATGCTTTTTATGTGCCCATCACTTATCGGGGGTAATTGATTAGTGCCTGCGAGGGGCTCTGAGATCTAACGGATTACATGTTCTGAGCCTGCTAAATTATTTGAATAGATTTAGGAAGAAAAAGACTCTCAATCAAATTTTTGTCTGACCCAGCTTTACCTTCCCCTTCCCTTTAAACATATTTTTGCTCAGACAGACAAAAGCATGCTAAGCCCAGGGAGCAGATTTTCAAAGGCAGCAAGAAGAGTCAAGCATGATACCTGTTAAAACATAATGGTAAGCAAGTATTTTCCCACTGAAAGTTTCTCCGATGACTGTTTATTCCACTGTTTAAAGATTACAGCTTTAATGTAGCTCGAAAGAAGACAATTAAAAGGTCGTAACCCCCTCGAGCTTGGAGGAAAGTGATCCAGCAGGAACACGGCACCGCACCCCTGGACAACAGAATGCGTGCGAGGCTCCAGCCTCGGCACAGGAGCATCTTCTGCGGAGCAACTGCAAGTGTTTAAGCCTGGGCTGCCTGCCTGTTAAACACACTCCAAACCAAGAATAGCCTGGTCTGCTGGGCGCAGGTCAGGCGATGCTGAGTCACTTGCTGGCCGGTGCCCAGGGTTCTCCAGCTGCCTTGGGCTCGGCCTCCCTTAAAGACACAACTTAAACCCTCCGCACGCAGCCCCAGCTCCTGCCTGGGCGTGACCAGATAATACCCGCAGATACTGGGGGGTTTTATAGACAGATGAGCGATTCCAACATGAATTCTCTGCTAGTACCGCCCTGTTTCCCCCCACAGCTTCAGAGCGCAGAACTGCTGCTGTCTTCCTGCCAATTAAATGCTACATTCATACATTTCTTTGTAATTATGAATCAACTCAGAAGCATCGGTGCACACCCCGGGCTCACACAGAACAGCGAACAATATACTGTCACGGGTTACATCAGCTGCTGCGACTCTCTCTCATGCCTTCAGGCTTGCTAAAGCTGATCTAACTCTAATATAATAGCCTTTTTACCCGCCTCCTCCCCCAACAATTACCAGAGGCTTGGAAAGCCATTGAAATGCAAATAGCTGATGGAGAGGTTATTGGGGAACCAGACTGGGAAGGTACAAATGTTGTCCTGTTAGTTTCCTTTAGTTTGACTCGAACGGGACTCTAATCCTGAATTTTTATTTGTATAGTTGGAGAAGAGGTAATATTGTGAATGCACAGCCTTGTACAGCAGCTGAACTGCATCTTCTCCAGCTTAGCTTCTCTGTACCCTGGGACCCCCTTTACTCCCGTTAGTTGCTGCAGCAGCAGGGAGAAATGCACCGTACAGAAGCGTTTGCAACTCCGGTGGCATGATAGGAGCTCTCTGAACTACACCAACTTACTGAAACTCACTTTTGTGCGGGATTTAGAGACCTTCCCCCAGTGGGTTTGTGGAAGATAAGGCACTGGGAGCCGTGACACCTGCAATCTTCCGTGTGGCCAGAGATTAACATCAGCAACAGAGCCTCCCCTCCTGCTATCCCACTACATCCTTCAACCCCAGAACTTCTAAAGAGGACTGTGACTCCTCCATGGTCTCTTTGCTCACTGTCTTTTCAAGTGTGGTTCCCACCAAAGACAAAAAACGCCGTCTGGACCAGAGGCAATCTCGGTCCTGGAGCAGCCAGGCACAGAGGTATCTCCCCACTGCTGCACGGTGGGGTAGGACTAGGACAACCCAGACATTTTTTCAGGCTTTCAGTCTCCACTAATGCTTTAGGAATTTCTGCATTCTCACTCCCTTGTCTTTAGTGAAACAGCCGATAAACAACAAAGATATTTAGTGTATTATTCACAATTCTCTCCTTTCATTTAAAAGAAATACAGAGTCCAGCACCGAGTGCACAAGAAGTACAAGAGGCAGCTTGTTTGTTTTGGTGAGAAGGTGGCTGAGGGCAGAATAACTATAATTTATAGCTACTTAAGGGCACTTATTAAGATGACAGAACCAAACTCTTCTTGGCAGTGGCAACAGGGGGTGATGGCCAAAGAAGTAGTCAGGGTTAGTAGAAGGGTCGGATTGGACTCCAGGGAAACTTCTGCACTGCAGGGCCGGCTTCCCCAAGAAGCTGAGGGCGCCTCCATCTCTGGAGGTTTTCAACATCCCACCGGACAAAGTCACGGCTGATGGGACTGGCTCTCCGTAGGCCCCGCTCCGAGGGGGCGTTTGGGTTAAAGACCTCCAGAGGTCGCTTCCAGCCAACATTTCTATGGTTCCGTAACCTCCACATCCAAAACTTGGCATTAAAGGGTGAAATCGCACCAGCTCCCCCCGCTGCACGTGTGCTTTCCCCGGAGAGCAGCAGAGCACCCGCGCCTGCTCCATCGCCCTATCCCGGCACCACTGCTGTCCCTCCGCCGGTACCCGGGGCTCCCACAGTCCCCAGGGG